>NIWZ02000048.1:0-195917 GCA_002242745.2 Lecanicillium sp. LEC01
AATTAAAAAAAAAAAAAAAAAAAAAAAAAACGTGAAAGGGAAAACAGTGCTATCGTAGTATCCTGGATGCAGCCAAAAAGAAAAAGTCGCGTCTGTCAGTCGTGGTGAGTGACACAGTGGGCGCAAAACATATAATGAATGGCCTTGGTACCTTAGGGACGGAGTGAAACAACAGTGTCTTGGATGTTGAGATGGTGTGGCGTGGTCGTTCCTGTCTCGCCCGCATTCGTGTCCGGGTGGCGACAAAACGGTGCGCAACGGCTAGGAAACGGCCCACAAAGGCAATGATGACGATAACGCAGCAAAAGATAACGGTTTTCTGATTGCAAAGTGCGTAAATAATGCAGGCGCACGGGGAAAGGTTATTGATTTGCACGCCAACAGGAGGCTAGTTCTGGTGTACCTTGGTGTGCTGTATCTGTGACGTGCCGCAGTTCACACAAAAGACGACCAGCCAAGTCCAGCTTGCCGCGAGGCTAAGTCATGGCCATGGCAGGTTATGCTTTCAGTAACACGGCGAAAAGAGAAGGGAGAATGGATGAAGAATAGGGGGGAAAAAGTACAGCTAGAGAAAAGGGTCAAGAGAAAACGTCAGCGGGCAACCAAGAAGAGGCTCCCGTCTAGTTTTCTATGCGGCGGTCAAGCAGTTACGACGTCTAGTAGTATTAGCAGGGCGGCGTCGTCTAAAGCCTGGTGGGGGTGGGTACTCCAGCAAACAGGGCTTCCAGAGCGCCGAGAAACCCCAGTCTGGCTAGAAAAAATTACAGCCGTCGGGGCGGAATTTAGTGCTTCTGACACCGACTGGGGGCCACTCTGGTAGTGGTGAGTGGGCACCAGACCCCCTGCCGCTTCCGGCAGAGCCGCGCCCGATCGAGCCTGTGGGCCGGATTGTGGCGCGTGAGCGCTCGAGCGAGTGAGTCCGAGCCTGCCGTTGTGTGTGCTGCGGACTGTACAAGTAAACAGGTAGAGTCAGCTACTCGTAGGTCCTAATGGGCGAGACTCTAACGCCACAGTCAGGCTCTGCCGGGGCGCCTTGGATGTGATTTTTGCGAGTCTTTCAGGCCCTTGCTTGCATGACGCACTCGATTCGATGTCCGTACTGGGTACGGATACGGCCAAAGCGTGCGACAGCGCAATCAGCGTACTACGTCGTAACATAATAAACACCACTACATACCGGTGCCGTTGCAACGGACAATTCCCACCAAACTTAACTGGACGCCCAAACAAAATCGGTCTTTTCCCGGCATGGGCACTGGTCGCTCGGAGAGGCGGAGACAAAGGTTTACCGATGGTGCGGACAACTACCATGGATGGCGTTTGTTGTTTTCTAGCCGCTTGTGTGAAGTATAATTTTCTATGGATAGGTAGTCCGAAGTCCGTACCTACTAATGCCCGCTCGGCGGATCCTATGAGCCTACGACTACAAGTACAAGTACAACTCCGCAATGCCGATGAATCCTTGACCCCTCGACAGTACGAGTACACCAAAAAGGATGATAAAAGTCTCGTCAATTCGCCTCCTGCACATGGCATGACATTTTCGTCCATGTGGTACATGCTGTATTACTGTATTACTTCACACAGCAACTGTCGCCAACCACCTGTCGTATTCGTAGTTTGGCAGTCCGGGGGGGAAACAAAGCCGGCGTAACAGGGCATTTGCAGTTCAGCCTCGGGTCTGGCTCGTAAAAGCCCCGCTACTACTCGTAGCAGAAGAAAGACGGGCACTACTAGCCCTGTCAGATTGTTGAGCTCGGGTGGGCGGGCAGAGTGGACGGCGTATTCGGCTTCGCACTTCTGCCACATGCCTAGTAAATAATTAGCCGTGCCACACCACATGCCCACTGTCCCAATCTGGCCCATCCACAGGAATACGAGTCGAGCCCACCAAACATACTTTCCACTTTTGGCCAAGCAGTAAAGGCTTGTTTCTCGAATGAGGCTTTCATAAGCGCAGTCCAACACTCATTCTGCTGGATACTTTGCAGAATCCTCCAGCGGCGAGGCAGCTCTTATTGCGGCCGAGTTCACCGTCGTTGAAAGATCCTGTCATCAGGGATCCGGTGGCGGTATTGTACTTGAGCCGCGTGCCCTCTGTTGCGCGGACTAATAATGAGTTGAGTATTTGCGGCCGGCGGACGGAGACACCAAACCACCGATTCACCGGACAGAGACTAAGATATCCCGATTTTCATCCTAGGTGAACGGCACATGCAGGCGCTACTATTATTGCCCCATGCCATCTCCTATTTCAGGAGCAGCAAAGTAGTTCATTACTCTCACCGCTGGAGGAGCCACTGGCCGCCGTGGCCGCTAGTAAGGCGTTTGATATCGAGATGCGCCATCCCGTAGCCAAGTGACATTTGTGGTGCTGTTGTTTATTTCTTTGACCTGGTGGCTTGACGGACGTCTCTCGCTTTCTACTGATCCCGCTTCGGCAGTCATTGTCACCGCTGACCGTTGACATGTGGAGTTGTGGATGTTCGGTCCCGTGGCATGGGAATGTTCGCATGGTTTGACCGGCACCTTCGGGACCGCAAAATCTCCGCCACGGCCAAAAGACTTTAGTATGCTGCTCGTAATAAGTGACAGCTTTACCCGGCCTGTCCGAGACTTTGCTAAACTATGGCTGTGGTTTCTGGTTAAACTTTATACTGCATCCGGGATAATCTTGACGACCAGAATGATTCAACTCTGAATGGTGTGCTGGACACATTGGCAGTCTGGTGATTTATACAGATCGGTTGCTTATCTGAAGCCTTGATTTAGAATGTGTCTAATCACTGTCACAATCAAGGTTCCATACATTTAGCACCAAAAAAGGATACATTTTATGCAAATGTGTAGTTTCTCAGTTTATTGATCGGCCGAGTAAATCTCGTCGCTTGTAAATGTTCTGTCAGCGTTGCGCCTGTGCTTGCGGTGGACCAAGGCGGCGTAGTGCCGGGTGCTTCTCTAAATACCTAGTAGCACTCCGTGGATGGGCGATGTGTTGTGGGGCTTCAACCTCAAATTTCCAACCACTTCGTCGCAAGCCATAGCACCCATCGCGTTTTCCAACATCAACCGGCGACAATTGATTGTCAGATAAAACAACTCTCGTTTATGGTCATGACATGAGCAAGGCGCTTTGACGCCGCAACACAACACATCATGCCGCTTCCCAGGAGTATGGGGCGACAGCTATACATTCCTGCCCGCGATTGCCGCCATCGCATAGCCGTCTTTGGACTCTACCGGGCACTCCTTCGATCCGCCGACCGAATTGCGTTACCGGCAGGGGAATTCTCTACGACACTATCACATATTATTCGTAAGCAGTTTCGCCGAAATGGCTACGAGGTCAGCAGCAGATTGGTCTTTGCGGCCCTGACTGCAGGATACAAGGTATGCTTCTTTCCCGCTCTCTCTGGCCCTCGTTGCTCTGTCGGCACGCATGAGACTCTAACCGGTTGTCCAACAGTCATTGTCGTTTCTTAATGTAGCGCAAGACTCGAAATCACTCGAATATAATCAACTCATCACCAGCCTGCGCAAGCGAGAAACACGCATCGCAGCAGGCCGCTCTCGACAATCGAACAAAAAGATGCCAGTCAGCCAAAAGACGCCGGTCAGCGAAAAGACCCAGGAAAGCGAACAGTCGCAGGCCGCCAGAAAAACACCTATGCTGGTAAAGGTTTCTGGCCCTGGGGAACATCCGAAATACACTGCGTCGCGGCCGCCTCTCCCAGCAGAGTCCCTCAAAGGGCAACGAGTGGTGCCCATGGTGGCCAAGACGTCTGAAGGGCAACCGTTTCTGCGTCTCCCCAAGTTTAAACAACCACACGCAATGTCAAGGTCGATTGGCCAAAAGACAAAGTGGTATATCAAGAATGTGCAGAAGATTGTACAAATTGACGACGAAACCGGGCAAGATGCCCTCGACGAAGACAAATGGGAACAGGTTGTGGAACAGCAGATGCGCCGAGAAGGGCTCAGCACAAGAGAATTTTCCAACAATTATGAGCACACATTTTCTTGGAGTGTACAGTTGAGTCGTCTCTGGTGGGAATGGAAGGTGAACAGCATCTGGCAAGACTGGATTGCTCGCGGGGAAGCGCTACAAAAGATTGTCGACAGCGAGCGAGAACTGGCCGACAAGGAGCAAGGAAAATATAGAGAGGTCCCGGAGCCATCCCTGACGGAAGCAAATGTTGTGGCACGCGTACCAAAGATAATGCCACCGCCACCCAATAGCGTGCCCAACTGGCCGCCGGCACAGTCGAAAGTGTCATTTACGGATCCGTTCTTGACGGATGAGTGGCAGCAGGTTATAAAATCAGCGTCTTGGCAGATGGCAAAACATACAAAGGACGCAGTGAACACGGCAACGGCTGATTTGGAGGAAGCAAAGAAGGCTGACGCATGAATGCGCGCAAAAAAGACGGCGCGAATACCCAGACTCGGTTCATTGGCGATTGGAGTGGTAGCATTCATGTTTAGAAGCGACCAAAGCAACTCGGAAGGAGCTTTTTGTAATATATACTATACCGTAGACATAGACATTGTACATATAATAAACGCCTAGAGTCAGGTTTACGTTGTTAGTACAGTCCCATATAACACATAATTCGTTGCAGCAGGTTGAATATCAATGCCATGCTTACAAAAAAAAAAGGGTGAGGAGCAAACGCTTCATATATTCATCATGTCACTCGAATACAATTAATAAAGGCCAGTAGTAGGCATGTACTGCTGCTACCCTTCAAATTTCCTTTCATTGTAGTGCTGTTTCCAACAGTTGTTTCAGGCGTCATTTGTGCCTAATAATTATGTCGTTGGCACCGCAAATGCCACGACTGCCCCTCTGTAAAACGCCGGTAACCGTTATTATCCACCGGCCTGCAGGCAACAATTAAACGTGCCAATAGCAGGAAGGAAAGGTGCAGCACAGCGGAGATCGTGATGCAAAAGCGGGTCTCAGACGTCTCCAACCCGTGATTAGAGTGAGCGATCCTCCACCATTTCGCACTTCCAGCTGAGGAAGGCTCCCCGGCCGTCGTCCTGTCTGTGAATTGCCCTCCAACGTTACGACTTGGACTCTTCTATCACTGCCTTGATATCCTCTGGCGCTGTATATCATTTGCGTGAAGCAGCCAAAAGCGTGACTTGCCGTCAGTTGCAAATACCGATTCTCGTCAACCGGAGCCGCCGTCCAACGTACCGAGGAATTTCGGCCCACTCAGCTGCAAATTTGTGACGACACCGAACGTCGAGTCAATCACCTCACGCGCAGCCCGACCGGCCGCGGCCACTGAATACATTAATTGTTGTTTCTCTCTGTTATTCTCCCTCTTTTCCTCTTGGCCTAGCTCTTTCTCGGGAGCCGATTATTCATGCGACGACTGTTACAGCACCGACTACGAGTGTCCATCTGACGCTTCCCATCTTTCCACTATATAACCGAAACGATCGCGGTGTTGCTTGGAATCAAAGGCTAATGGGAGACGCCATTGGGCTTGTCACTCCCGTCGGGAGTGCAGTGGCAGTTGATGCTACTACAGCGAAGCGAAGCGAACCTGAAATTGACAGCCAGGAGGCTATTCAGGAGGATGAACAACGGCAAAAACGAGCGAGAGGCCGCCCCAGGCTGGATACGAAAGACGAGACTGCTGCAGATGTTAGTCTCGCCAACATGTAAAAAATATTATATTACTGGTCTGCTAATGCCACAATAGCGTCGACGTACCCAGATTCGCTTAGCCCAGAGAGCATACCGTCACAGGAAAGACACAGCCATCACGACGTTGGAGCAAAAGGTCCAGGAGCTGGAAAACACGAATGCCGAAATGAGCAGGGAATTCCGCAGATTCTACGACGTGGTCATGGCCGAAGGACTACTGGGGTCGTCATCGCCGCATGTTGGCGTACAATTCCGTCGCATCACGGACAATTTTATACGCCTCTGCAATATAAATGGCGAAACCACGGGATATATATCACCAGAAGACGAAAGGACGACGCTAGTTGGCGGAGAGTCTGGCACGCAGCCACAGCCCAGCTCAAGCTCGTCTGTTAGTGCTCGCAGTCCGGCAGTGGGCGAAAACATGAGCGGTGCTGCCTCTCACGCAGGCTCGTCGGGCCACGTAGTGACAGCTATAACTACCACAACATCGCAAGCAGCGCCGGTGTCTCTATCTTACGAGGTCGTTGCGCAAGCGACGCCCGACAATGCCTCTTTTCCATTCTCTTCAAACTTCGATGTGCAAAATATCGGCACTTTTATACAAACTGCGGCGCCGTACAACACATTGCCTTTGTCCGCGTCCTATGCATTCCATGAGCAGACATTCGGAAGGAGGTTACAGCGAAGAACCAGTGAGCGTGGCCTCGTGTTGGCTTCGATGGCTAACCCTCCCCCGGAAAGATATGCGGCTGTTTTTGGCTTTTCGTTACTTTTCCACTCTCGTGAAGAAATTGTGAAGCAGCTAGCAGCGCAACTGAGCAACATGGAGATGCCCTACCAGACGCAACAGCAGCAGCAGCGTGGCCCCCATGAAGAACGAATTGAGCAGAAAATTCGCCTCGTGTTTGGATATGAAAAGGAGTTCCTCAACTCAGACGAGATCGAACTTTATCTTTCTCGTCTCGGAATTCACATCCCACAACAAGCCGAGTATATTGAGGCTGAAGTTGATATGAACGAATTAGCCAACGTTGACGGTCCAGGTCAATTGACGACGCCTGTGATGATGCATGAGCAGAGTCCCAGCTACGGTATGGCTATGCAACATACTTATGAAACAGCTGCTGGCAATTCTCTATCAACCGTGCAGATTCAAGGTACCAGTGGTCAACCAAGCACCATGGCGCAATTCGGTCAATATGGAATGCAAGGGATGTGGAGTCAAACGCAATGGGCCAAGGCAAAGCTCACCATCAGCATAAGCATGCTGGTCGAAGGTACGGATTGTCTATCCATTTACACAACGAGGCAAGTACTAACGATGTATAGAACTGGCGTCTAAATCTGTTTGCATGGGCAAACACCCTGGAGTGCGCGTCAAGGATGTCAACCACGCTGTCAAAGTTGCAGCAGGCCTTCTTGCAACAAGCTAATGCAATGGTTTGTTTCTTCTCATCGCATGCTTGCCTTTACAGGGCTCAAGCAATTGTAAATATTAGCGTATATACGCACATAGTTCTCTCTCTTGTCTAGTTGCAAATGGCGTTTGGGATTTTGGGATGCGGCACATGCCGCAATGAGGACTACTTGGGCAGTTATGTTTGAAAAGGCGTTTCAGGGTTTTATGGGACTGGCATGGAAGCATGAGATACCACATATGAGCGATGGATATGGAGGATGGAATTATTGGGTTCTCGGCGCAACATTTGGTCTTGGCCGTTTTAGCGACTTTTGATTACAAATTGAGTGTAAGATATGGCATGGTTATGGATATGGGTATGAAGCCTAGGACTGTTCATGATTCAAATATAACTGAGGTTGAAACAAATACCCCATATCTTTCAAGTGAAATACTTGTATTCGTCGTTCGTAATCAGCAACGGAACACGATACCGATGGGTGGAGTCGGCTGTAGTCGGCCGCCGTTAACACCTCCCGTTTCTGGTAGGACGTGACGACTCAGTATTACAAGGGAGTGGGTCGGAATAGTGACCGGCCCCCGGCTTTTAGTTTCGTGGTCGACACATCTGGATTCATTTTACCTAACCGATACCCCAGAGCCGGGGGTACACGAGCCGTAGTGAACCACATAAGACCAGCGAGTTTGCCGAGATAATAAACTGCTACCCAAACAGAGTGCGCTGTTGAACACAGCTATATCGTACTCACCAGCTACGGACTACATACACTCAACTCATCTTGCTGCAAGCTCACCTTGATCACGATGCAGTACGAAAAGCAACCACCACCAACAGCGCCGACTTTCAAGCCACGCCTTGTCATCCACGGCGGCGCAGGCAACATTGTCCGCTCAGGCTATCCAGTTGACAAGTATCAGCAATACCGCCGCGCATTATTAGACATTGTATGGCCCAATACGAGCTGTATATATCACAGCTTGCTAACAATAAGAAAAAGGTCACCATCACAAATGAATACATAAACAGCACGGAATGGACGCCCGAAAAGTCCCACGACGGCATCCACCTCCGCCCACACAAGCCCACGGCTCTAGCAATCACAACCTTTGCGCTCGTCCGGCTAGAAGACAACCCGCTGTTCAACAGCAGCCACGGCGCCGTCTTCACGCGCGACGGCATCAACGAGCTCGAAGCATCCGTCATGGTCTCGCGCGGCTTCAAGAAGCGCGGCGTCGGCGTCATGGGCCTGCGGCGGGTGCGCAATCCTGCCATTCTCGCCCGGCGGATGCTGGAGCATGGCGAGCGGGATCTCGCCGACAAGAATGATGAGCTAGAACCCTCTTCGTCTTCCTCGGCTAGGGATGACAGTGCGCCGCCGCCGCCGCCGCCGCTAGATGTACCGTCTGCGCAGGGCCATACGCAGGTTTACGGCGAGGCGGCGGAGCAGCTTGCAAGGCAGTATGGCTGCGAAATGGTCGACCCGAGCTACTTCTTTACGCAGCAGCGGTGGGATGAGCATATTCGCGCGCTGGAAAAGGAGAAGCAAGGGCTCGTGAGCTGTGGTACGTGGTCTGCGGATGAGTATCTGCCCCAGGGGACTTGTGGCGCAGTCGCCATGGATGAGCATGGTGTTGTCTGCGCTGCGACGAGTACGGGCGGCATGACGAATAAGCTCACGGGTAGAGTTGGCGATACGCCTGTTCCTGGCGCCGGGTTCTGGGCCGAGGAGTGGGATGAGAGCGGCGATCCGTCAAGCCAACAGAACATATGGGATAGGTTGGTTAGCTCCGTCAAGTCGCCATCTTCATGGACTGTTTCGTTTGCTGGTCCGCTGCAGGGTTTCCTGGCAGATTGTCTGCCCACGCCGCAAATGTACACGCCCGTGCTGAGCCGCGATTTACAAACGACGCGAGCCATGGGCGCTTCAGGCACGGGCAACGGAGATTCATTCCTGCGTGTCAATGCCGTGCGTACCGTTGCCGCCATGGCGCGCTGGAAGCCCGAGTCGTGCGCAAAGGCGCTTTCTGCTGTTGTTGGGCCTGGCGGAGAGTTGCAGCGCAGCGCGGGCGAGCGCTGGGGTAAAACGGGCGAGGGTGAGGGGGGCATGATTGGTATTGAAGGCGTCGTTACGCGTGACGAGCATGGAAATGTCGTTGAGACGAGGGGAGAGATCTTGATGGATTACAACTCGGGCGGCATGTATCGCGCCTGGCTTGATGAAGACGAGAAGCCGATCATGAGTATTTGGAATAACGCGGGCGAGGACACGATGCCTGATGGGGATCACTTTTGTTAGGCAGGATTAAATATGTCATATAGACTGCTGTAAATGAGCTTTTGAAGAATCACGATCTTTTAAAACTTGAGGACTGTACATCGTCCAGTGTGATATGTGTTTGGAGTCTATATTGCACATCCTGCTGAAGCGCCCATTTGCGCTCCTTTGCAAGAGAATCCCAGCGTCCTTTTTCCCTATACAAATAAGTCGAGCAAGCCTACTCGCTTTGCTCATGGCCTATTCGGCGCAAACAAAAAGCAGGAACAAAAACAAAAAGAAAGGATTCCCCGTCTATAATTCCCTAGTTTGCTTTTCCAACCCCGCGACACGACCACCACCACCACCACTGCCACCGTTCATTCTAATAGTACATGGAAAAACGCCGTGCGATGCGAATTTTGATTATAAAAAGGGGAGAAAAGAAGTACAGAGACGGCCCAGAAAATATGGCAATCATGGCGATTCTTACATGAGATGCCAAACGGGAGACTCTGCGCTTCGTTTCAGGTGCTCAAATGTCCGTCCGTGGATGGCCGAGTAACGTCCGGGTCTTTTGAGTAGTTTTGATTTTTGTTTCGTAACATGGTAGATTTTTAAAAACAAAAGCAGAAGAGAAGAGAGTCGAGAGTTTTGCGACAACGTCTGCCGCCTCGGGAATCGTCATCGTATCGAGTAAAATTATAGATATCGTTGTTTTGTCTTGTTTGGTATTCGCTCTACAGAGCGGCGTGTTCCGCGGACGGCGGCGGCTGCGGCACCTCAAGCTTCGTCGTTCCGGACAGCATCTTGGAGAAACCGATACCGACACCCTCGATTACGGCGAGCAGAACGGCGCAGCCAATGGCACCGTTGCGCGCAGCCTTGTAACCACCTCGGATGGCGAGAGCACCACCAGTGAAGAAACCGGCAATGATGGCGTTGTAGGGGTCCTCCTTCTTGCGGATGCCCTTTACGGTGCAGTCAAAGGTTGAGAAGAGGCCACCCCAGACGCCAAAGTTGCCGCCGAGGACAGGAGCTCGCATCTTAATGGCGGTGATGGCGCCGATGCGTCGCTCGCCGTAGGGGGAGTTGCGGAACCCCTTGATGCCGTGCCAGATGGTGCCACCAATGGCCTAGAGACGGGGAAACAGGTTAGTATTGCATCAGCGATGACGGAATCGCGCTTCTCGCAAATTTTCTATTGGATTGTCTTTCGGAAGCGACATTGTGGAAAGGCAAAGAGTACGTACTCCCATGCAAAAGGCACCGCCAAAGTCATTGAGAACGACCCAAGGGCAGGGATCGCGACCGTGATCCATGGCTGCTGTGGTAGAAACGAAAGTGGAGGAAAAGAAAGAATTCGCGATATCGACCGGCCTATACCTCGGGCAAGGAAAATGGGATCGTCGACGCAGTCGTTTGGCGTTGCGGTTGCCGCAGGATTGATAGGGAGAGACGAGTAAAAAGTTGCGACTTTTGGCGAAGCTGGTGATAGTCCAGGACTGACTGGACTTTTTGCTGCGTGGAAATTTTCCGGTCCGAAGATTCTGGCTGGTCGGGACTAGCGCCACTGTAATTGGGCAGGCAGGTGCTGTGGTGCGAGAAAAGGCCGGGGGGTACGTACCTGGCCGCGCTAATAAGCCCGACACTCTTTGGCGGGCAGCTTTAGAGTAGAGTATTGAAAGTAGTGTACCGAGGATATTGTATAGAATAAACGAAGAATATTTGCAAAATAGGTCCCTTATATGGTAGTTTTCTTTCATAAATGTTGCGTCTATTTATTTATTTCTCCCTGATTTGTCGAGACTCTCTTTGTGTTGTAGATCTCAGAGCGGAAGCGTCCGTGTTAAGGGATTGCCGTACATGGCTGTGCACGGTATTAGCTACGGCCAATGCAATCCGCCAACTTGATAGATAGAAAAGAAATCCAATTCAAAAATCACTCCTTGAGACGCAGCACCCATAGTTTTTGGTTTCCATCAACTTCTTTTCTCTGCTCCTCACCGGCGACATGTCCGTCTACGGACCGGCGAGTTCTCCACTTTCCTAAACAGTTTCGCCGGTGATATTAGTTAGCAGAACGAACGACTCGGCAACAAGATAATTAGTTGCTTTATAAAGCAGAGCTAAAGATGTTGTAAATCAAGCTCCGTTCATTTATTCTTTTTCAGTTTCTTTCCATTTACATTTCACTATATCATGCCTCTCAAAGTCATCCCTGCCGACAGCAAAGACGCCCAGCGCGCTGTCGAGATTGAAGATGCCGCTTATGGCCCAAACGAGCTCAGCCCGTATTTGTTTCCTGGCCCTCACGATGAGACAGAAGTTGATTCTAGAACCAAGAAGCTCGTCGCCAATCTCGAGTCTAGTCCATTCTGCCGCTGGATGCAAGCCGTAGATGAGGACCTCGCCGCCCAGGGCAAGGAGAGCATGGTTGCCTTTTCCATGTGGTACGTCTGGGACAACCCGCCTCCCAAGGAAGAGCATACGAGTATGCGTCCCCCTCCCCCCAGGGGACCGGGTACAAACCCGGAAGCATGTGAGCTTTTTTTTGGTAGCATGCGTGACAAGTGGTCTGAAAGACTGGCTGGTAAACCACATGTTTGTAAGTTGGTTCACATATAAATCACTATGCATGTATGCTCACTTGTATATATGACAGATCTGAAGCTTCTTCACACGGACCCTCAGCACCAGAGACGCGGAGCTGCCTCCATGCTACTAAAATGGGGAACCGACGAGGCAGATCGCCTGGGTATCCCGTCGTATCTTGAGTCTTCGGAAGAAGGCCGCCCATTGTATGAAAAGTTTGGGTACGAGACGGTGGATGTAGTGACAGTCGACTTTTCCAAATGGGGCGGACCAACAGATGCCAGCTCTTGTTTGATGCTTCGACCAGCCAAGGGCGCCTAGACTTGGAGCACAGTGATTATTTCGATCTACCGTTATATATTCAGAATACATATTTTGTCTTTTGCCATTTAGCGTTTCCCTACGATATTCTTGCATCCTCGTTTACTACAGGCTCCGAGCTCTAGTATTCGCACTGTACTTTAACACGGTTCCTGCCGACAAAATTACAGTGCGGAATTCGATACCTCTGCACTATGTCCTGTCTTCAGCCCAGAACCAGTCACGTATTTCGCGCTAAGCCCAACTGGAAACTATGCCGCGAGCCGTGCCCCGCCCCCCCCCCCCCCCCCCCCCCCCCAGTGGGAGTACTCACCGAAAGGCTGAAAGAGGTACGCCTGCGCTGACGCAAAGCGGGCCTGCGCCACATTGAGCTGGGCACCACCACGGGGCGGCGCCAGCTCGTTATCTGAAGCGTTATTGACACTCTGGACACTTCTTTTTTTCCTTTTTTATTCTTTTTTATTTCTCAACGGTATTGTCTCAAGCAAGCTTGTATTTTTTGTAAATAAAAAAATTTACTTTCTTGGACGAGATTATGCCGGCCACTTCCGCTTAGAGGAGCTGCCCCAAACCTACAGGCTCGTGTACTTTTACGCTCACCTTACAACCATTTCTCTTCCTCACCAGACCGTTGGCTCTGCATCATGTCCCTCGAAAAAGAACGTCTTGCCAGATCTGAAGCTGCTGCTGCTGCAACTGAGACTGTGACTGCGACTGCACCAGAAAATTACGCCGCACGAGCACCTACACCACCACCATATTCAGGCCCATCGGCCTCTTCATCGACACTAGACACACAACAGCAGCAGCAATCGCAATGGCAATCGTCAACAGCAAAGGGCTTCCCGCGCTATCCAGGGTTACCCAAGCTAGACTACCGAATATACTCCCCGCCGCTGTTCAAGCTCTCGTCCGACTTTACCACCATCTCCTCCAAAGCTGAATACCTGTCTTCCAATGCCTCGGCGCTCGTCGCCCTGCTGCGCACGCAAGCCTCTGTGCCGCCCAAGCCATTCATTATCGTCAAGGGCACCCGTGGCCGCAAGGTTGACTTTGAGATTAAGCTGAACCTCATGTCGCTACTGGTTCCAGAGGACGAGCGCAAGCGCATGGACTACATCCGCTGTGTCGGCCACGACGAAGTTGCGTATCGAGGCGGCGTGCGCCCTGATGTCCTGCCCGAGGTTGGCGACGGTGGATTGGAAGAGTGGTGTCGCCGGTACGTGGAGAACTCGTCCGGCATCAAGATCTTCACCATGGAGAGAGTGGTGGCCAATCTCGACGTGGGCTGGATCGAGGGCCAACTGCGCAGCCTCGTGGCTTCGCTCAAGTACAAGGGCAACGTCGACGTGTCGTTTGTCGTCACGCATAACAAGCTCTCGGTGCAGAACCCAGATAAGGTGAATCAATTCTTCACCAGCGTCACAAGCTTATTCTCGGGCAAGAACAAATACGAGGTCATCAAGGTGGTGTGGCCGTTTGCCACGGCGCGCAGCGGAGAGCAAGGTCGCATGTGCGCCGTGCAAGCAGAGGATGTGTGGTGGAGGGAATGGCGAGGGCCTATAGCGTATTGCATAGCGCAGAAACGCCAGGGCTGGGTCACGGTTGAAGATAAGCTTGAGGCTGTCATGGAGGGCAAAGGCACCAACATGGCCCCAGTAGACTGGGGGCCGGATTACGTCTAAGCGAGCCATATTTGGCTTTTGGCTTCTTGTTCCCTTTGGCGGATTGGCGGAGTTTTGTATATTTGGCATATGGGTTGGTTACGGATTTTTCGAGCGTTGACTTTTAGAAAATCTCAATTTCTTAATAGATACAAAACGTATTTTGTTATATGATGATTGCGATATTGCCTTTTGGCCATGGTAGATTCGTAGTCTGCATCACGCTCTAGCTTCCTCGATGGCCCGCAACAAACCACAAAAACCAGCAGGGCCCTTGCCATTGAGTCAACGTGTCTCCATTTGCTGAAAAATCGGTTTCTTAATGCAAATTGTTCCAATCAGTCCTTTCAATTCGCAGCAATCGCATTAGGCGTGACTCACAGGTGGGCTTTCACAGCGTGCTCAGCCTCCCAGACCGGGCTAAAGAGACCATGTAGACACTAGCCAGCGCGAGGCATTCTTGGGGACTGTGTCAAATGTTGAGGGTGCTTACATATTAAATAATCGAGCGCTGCCGATTATTTCAGTACATCTGCTTATAGCATCTTTCTTTTTTTTTTTTCGCTTTTCAATACATAACATTGCATCGCATTCTTTCAGCGTTGACGTTTTTGCCACGCACCTCTACTAATAGCTGCCACCTGCAACTTTGACTCTACATCCCTCTACTATCGCCTTTACAAATCCTCCTCCTCCGTCTCTTAATCCAATTTTAGACACCCTTCAACACAGTCTCTTCCGAAATGGATTCTGAAGCAGAACCAATCTCCAGCAGGTCATGGTCATCATCGCATGATACAGCCCTCTGCTTAATACCGCCACAAAACCTCTGGCCGGCCATCAACCGGATGCGCAGTCTCAACGACAAAGCTTATGGCAACTGGCCACCACACATCAACCTCGTCTATCCCTTTGTCCATCCCGCTATGCTTTTAGATGCATCAGAGGCTTTGAGTCAACTAGACCTGTCAGAGTATCAAGCCTCGAGTATCTCAATAGATGGCGCAGATGCGTTTGTGCACCGCAAGTATAATACGCTCTATCTGAAACCTTCGAGCGATACTGCATGTAATCTCCTAGCTCTAGTGAATAATATTCGCCGATCTTTTGGCTTGGGCACCCAACCGACTTTTCAACCACATTTGACTGTCGGCCAAAGCGAAGATCCGGAATCGGATACGCACAAGTTGCTGCTTGACAAGGCGCGCCTCTTGACCCCGATCTCCTGGCATCTTACCCACTTTGCTATTATGAAGCGCGACGAATCACCCGGAGATGAAGATAGCATGAGGCGCATGCGAGTCTGGAAAGTCATGGACATTGCATCAAAGGGCCTGTCTGATGTCACTCTCCCGGAAGACCAACCATTGGTGAATGACAGGGCTGATTCATCTCAGCAACCAAAGGCACGCGAGCAAACCTCTTACCAGTACGATTTACAAAAGCGCGTGTGGAATACAATGGACAGCATCCCCATTACCGGAGGCCATGAAGCGTTAGATAAACTAATTGTGGCATCATATAACGTTTTGTCCGAGTTCTGTTGGCCACCCGATGCATCAAGAAGTCCTTCACTCGTGGCCAATCTACTCTCCCGTCGTGCAAAGGCAGATATTTTGGTGCTACAAGAGGTATCAGACTTCTTTCTGGAACATCTACTGGCTCAGGATGAGTTTTGCAGCAAGTACCCTTACTGCTCACAAGGGCCTCCAAATCAACCTGAAATCGGGCCATTGCCAAGCCTCCTCAACATTGTCATCCTCAGCAGATATCCACTCCAATGGGAGTACCTCTTACTGCAAAAACAGCACAAAGGAGCAGCTATAGCTACTTTTCCTACCCTCTGTTTTCAAGACCCTGCATCGGGATCGAATACGGAGCCCCTCGTTGTCGCCGGATGCCACCTCACACATGGCCTGGTGGACGGGGCCGTCTCGGCCAAGAAGATTGAGCTGTTGCGGTTGCTTCGACATATTTCTGAGCATTACAGCTATCATCCCTGCATAGTTGCTGGTGATTTCAATATTACCACTTCTTCATACACCATAGACTTTGCGCAGAAGCGTGGCTCTTTGTCTTCTCATGGCAAACAGTGTGTCGACGACATCAATGATCTTTTTGCTGATGCCGACATGCATGATGCGTGGCTCGCGACGAGAATTGAAGCTGGTGAATCATCGCACACTGTCTCGCAAGATGGAATCGTGGACTTGTATGAGCGAGAGCAAGGGGCAACTTTTGATCCTTTGAATAATACTCTTGCCAAGAAAATGGTGGGCAGTGGCTTCAACAATCGGCCACAGCGCTACGATAGAATTCTTTCCAACTCCAAGCTTCCTCTGCATCCCGCTGGATTCAATCAATTTGGAAAGAAGGTTTTGAATCCGCGAGATGATGGCCCCCAGTACGAAGCCAGTGATCACTGGGGTATAAGATGTCTCTTCGCTAGACCATACCAGTCTGAAGTATTAACAAGCGCTTCTGGCCGCATCAAATCCATTGAGTTCAAGAGGGCAGCCGGCGATTTGGCCGATAATGAGAGGCTCAAAGCAGTCCTACTCTCTCGTGGCTATCTCCCCACTGTCGAAGAGACTTCGCAACGAATTGAATCTCTAGCCTTGCTTGAGCGGATCTTCATTGGTGACGATGTTTCTGCTTATGAACAGCAGAGCCGCAGCTCGGTCGGGCTGAAGCTTATTCCTGTTGGCTCTTATGGCCTTGGAGTTTGGACGGGCTCATCCGACATTGACTGTCTCTGCATCGGTACTGTCAGCTCAAAGACGTTCTTCTCCATGGCACTACAGAGACTTAGAAAGGCTGCAGATCAAGGTATCCGCATCCTAAGGAGAGTGAATGCCAACTCTGGCACCATGCTGGAACTAGAAGTCCGAGGTATCAAGTTTGATCTTCAGTACTGTGCTGCTACAGCAATTCTGGAAAAGTGAGTGTTTCAATGCTTCCAATATTAATCACCGCTAACATTGATCCAGCTTTCCTGCAATTATAAACCTACCTTCCTCTCATCCCGCATTCTCTTTACCCGTTCAGACGCTGTCTAAACTGAAGCCTGCAAGGGACATGTTTTATCTGCAGCGGTCAATCCCCGACCTTGCACAATTCCGGATTGCATTTCTCTTGATTAAAGCATGGGCCAAGACAAGGGGCTTGTACGGACCAAAGTTTGGTTTACTCGGCGGAATTCACATTACAGTTCTCTTGGTACCTGTGTGCAAAGCTCTTACAAAGGCTTCGCCCCGGGCTTCAACAGCAGATATCATCACCACGTTCTTCCACCACTATGCTGAGTTTGACTGGCAGGCACAGATTGTTCTTGATCCATTTTTTCATAAGGATCTCAAGTACCACCGGACTGCACGCGAACCATTATGTCTGCTTGGATGGCACCCACCTGCGCTGAACACTGCAGTGGCCGCGTCTGTGCCCACGGTCAAGTGCATTGCTGCTGAGCTAGCAAAGACAAGCAATATGCTGATGAAGCAGGGCATGACCTGGGATGCAGTGATTGGCTCATCGTCCTTGTCACCCGATGTGCTATCTAATACTGGAGTTTATGAATTTCTTCATTCTTATAAAAGCTATGTCCAGGTAGACACTCGTTACTGGGGCTCGTCACCGTCATACGGAAGAAAGTTCCTAGGCTGGGTCGAATCTCGCTGTGTTGCTATTCTTGTTGGTAAGTAACCATAATGTAAATGTAACCACGCTTATTTGTTCCATTTGTTGATCTTTGAACAGATATCGACAGGAAGATACCAGCTTTAATGTCGCGCATTTGGCCAAGTCGCTTCGTTGACGCCGCAACGGCTTCTTCCCAAGATGCTGCATCAGAGCACCAAAGCTACTATCTCATCGGTTTAAGTTGGCACAGCACCCCGGGGTCTGGACCTACCAAGGACGAGGCTAAAGCTGCAGAAATCACTTTGCAATCCCTACTCCACGACTTTGAAACTCGCATGCGAAATGACGACAAATACTACGACGCCGGCACATGCTGGCTATCAGCAGCCGTCACAAACACCACTGATGTGTCCAACGCCGTCCCCGACCCAGGCTACCTGGAGGGCGAAGGCGCCGGTGACAGCGGCGACTCAGACGACGACGACGATGACCGCGACATCCTAGAGGAAGAGGAAGAGTCAGAAACCGACCTCTCAACCGAAGGCGAAGAATTCCCAAAAGCAACTAAATCCCGAAGAAGCAAGAAAGAAAAACTGACAAAACTAAACGTGCCAACAACGGCCAAGCCTCCAGGAATGGGCAAGTTTCGCTCAGCGACGGATGTGATGAACCGCCTCCGTTGGGACCAGGGCATGGACGAAACCAACTACATGGTCGGCTTCGAGGACCGCTTCACGGGCGCCCAGGAAAAGGCGCTGGTGCAGTGGAAGACGGAGCAGACGGATGAAGAGTTTATCCCGCAGCACCGGATATTATACTTTAAGCGCAAGAGTGATGGGGTTGTGGTGTGGGAGCGCAAGACGCGTGTGGACAGGATTTTTGGGAGTGGTGTTATCTCGGAGTGAGACCGTTTAGCACGGCATACATTTGGCTATGTTTTCCTCCTTTTTTTGGATACATTTTAACTTTAGTTGCATGACGCACTGAAATTTCACGGAATTCATAGCTCATGTGTAGAATACAGTGTAACAATAATTGTCCCAATACTTGGTATCGATTGCTTCATTAAACTCGTGACTGTAGGTATTGCAACATTCTTCCTCCGCATCTACGCTCCAAGGCTCGCAAACACGCCCGCAATAGAAGACTTGTCATACTTGACATACTTGCCCTTGCCCTTGTCAATCTCGTGATACCGGTCCCAAAACCGATCATACAGCGGCTGCAGCTTCTGTCGTATATCCTGGCCAAACATGCTTCGCACCTCGCGTTCCATGCTATATGCCTTATGTTTGGCAACCATGTCGTCAAATGCAGAATTGAACTGAGAAAACTTTTCTTTAATCTTGTCCTTGTCTTTGCTGCTAAGGGCCTTGACAACAGTGGCTGAATCTATCGGGCCACCTGAGCTAGGGCGAGCTTTGGCAGAGGTGTGTATTGTATCAAACAGATGCACCGACAAGTCTTTGCAAATGTCCGTGTAGGAGGCGGTGGCCTTCTTACGCCACTGGTCCAAATTTTCGAGATGAGGCTGGAGGAGCGGCGCGAGTTCAGAAGTGACAATGGCGCGCTCGACGATGATGACGCTGTTCGCGATGAAGACGCCTGCTGTCGACTTGTTGCGTATCAATAGACGCACGCGCTGGTCAAGGGTTGTGAGGAGGGTATCAATGGTGTCGAGGCAGTAGTGTGTGAAGATTTCTTTGCCATCGGCGCCAACGTCAAAAGATGCTAGGCTAGGGATGGCGTCTGCAGAGCGACCGTTGGCGGCGCCGTTTTTCCAACCGCCGTCGCCGAGGGAGATCATGATGCTCGAAATGGGACGTAAGAACTCCATCATGGCTTGCAAGCGCTGCATGGTCTCGGAGACTATAGGAAGAGGTGCGCCGTCGTTTGGTAGGACTTGAACAGTAATAATCTTGCGCTTTGTGTCTTCGAGCAGCTCTGGAAGTGATGACTTGGCAGTTTCGCGAACAGGCTTTAGCGCCGCGGCAAGTGATCCCTTGAGCTCTCCTGTCCTTGTCTCAATGTTGCTTGAGAGGCCAGAGAGAATCTCAGTTACTTCATACGCAAGGTAGCAATCTGTTGTAAGATGTGCTTTGATATGCGCATTGAGCTCACGTAGTGTTCTGGCAAGTTCAGTCAGAGCCCCTTGGCATGTGGCGTGGAAGACAGGACCCCAGTCTTCTCTGCTAAAAATGCTGGCAATATTGTCGTATTCCGCCACAAATATACCATCCATGGCCTTGGCGTAGGTGCTTATGCCATTTGTTCCTGATCGATATATCGCGCCAGGGTTCTTCTTTTTTGCGGTATTAACACTCGCCGCGGCAAGGTTAGCCAAGGAAGCAGACAGATATGGTCCTCGGATCTCCGCATAAATTTTCCCAGCTGGTGAATCGTGTGAGGGGCCTCGTTGGCCACTTTTGAGATGTGAATATGCTAGTCCGAGTCGTGTTATCGTTTCTTGCGGTATGACTGGGAACGGCTTGTCCTTGGTGATATAATGTAGCGGCTCAACAGATCGAGGTGTCTCTGTACGCAAGAGTTGATCAAAGTGATTTTCTAGCTGTGTAGTTCCAATCTTGATAAGGCGCGTTAAATCGGCCATGGTATGTTGATTTGCTCGCAAGTTGGAAGCCTGCATATCAGCGTGTGATCTGTTGAGTCGGCCTAGGGATGCAAGGTAGGCTGTTAGGCCCGCCTTGTCAGGGCCCGCACGAATGATTTGTTCTTCATCGCCCTTATTCTCTGCAGGCTGGCGCAGGCGATCGATCGCAGACAGCACGGAGTCGACGTCTAATACGGTTAGGACAATGTTGAATGCCATTCCATCACAAGATACTTACTGCTTCCCAAGACTTGCAGTCTCCGCGTCTCGGTATTCAAAGGGCCAGTAACATCGCGCACACTATTTCCGGTAGCCTCAAGCCTTCCAAGACAAGCTTGTATCTTTTTAGTCAACTGTGTCGTCTTTTCTAGGCGTGAGTTGAGGACATCGACTTCGGCCCTCGCCTCCTCATCCGCAGCATTATGTGAGACCGGTTCGAGGCCTACGGCCATGGTGTCTGCAAGTGAAGATGTCGCAATGAATATGTAGTAGTATGTTGCAGTAGGTGATCCTGCTATGATGTAATAATGGACCAATTAGCCGGTATCGCCCTGGCTCGTCCGCTCGTCAATCGCCTTGATGTTGGAAGCATGTCGAAGCGCTCGCTGCAGGTGGTTAAGGGTTGGAGTTGAGCTGGTGACGGGCCCCACACTACAGTTACGGGGGCGTGGCACACGGGGGGCCGTGGCCAAATTACCTACCTACGACGTACCTGTACGTGAGCTACAGCACGTGATTAGAAAGTCCGTCCTCTACGTGGCCTTCTACACTTACAGTTATATCACGATACTATTAAAACTAAAAATTAAAAAATTAAATCTGTTGTTTCCTAATAAATAAAATATATTTTAGAATTATTTTCTGTCTTTTTTAACCTACGCTACGCTCTTCTTTTCTTTTTTTAATGAGGTCTAAAGCATGGCAATTCCGGCGTCCACTTACAGAGTTCCCAAACGATACTCTACCTCCTGAAAGTTCTTTTATGACAAAAATTGCAGCGCTCTCTTACCTTGATAACTATGTAAGAGATCATGGCTATACTTTTGTAAAAGAACGGTCTACAAAAGCTGGGTACGGGCGGCTTATTATCACCTACTTATGCAACCGACATACCCCTCCAAAAAAGAAAGACCCGACGAAAATACCAAGGGAAGAAGAACATCACGAGGGACGAATTGCCCATTTTCAATTCGTCTAAAACAATCAGAAGATACATCCTCTTGGCTTGTCCGCCATCGACCAGACGAAAAACATAAAAGACATAACCATCCACCAAGCGGCGACAGGCAGGTGGGCGCATGAGGCATGTCTGATTATGTAACCTCTTCAAGGTGCAGGTTTATCAATGATGAACTTGGAACAATACCTGTTTTGCAGTATCAGCTACGCTTCTGTGTGTGTGTACTGGTTTTAATTACAGCGCGTGGCTAATGGCAGTTTTGTAACATAAGTCTCTCGTTTAGCACAGGAGTTTATAATTTTACTCTTGACGGCATTATAAGGTCTAAGTGCAAGGTAGCCGAGCGGCCTCTTTCTTATTGGATTTTGCACCAAATCCAAACTTAAGAATAATTCAAGCTGCTTCGAACGACGCCGCCATTGGCTGTAGTGAACTAGAACAAAAAGAAACAACCTCAACATCTAACATTTAGTAAACCGACTCATTAGGTCGCAAGGGCACCACGCTGAAATTACCTAGTACGCCTACCATTGTTGAGACCCACCCCTCGCGCTTTATGGAACACGCCCTGTAACCACTTTACGCGACTCCACGCGTTAGACGCGTCTCGCGCGCCCACCCTTGCGTCGTACTTTCTCCTCCATGCCACTTTCTTTGTTCGCACAATTCATCTTCACCTTTGGCAAAATTGCGACTTCTTTGGAACGTTGTCACCATGGATCCGTTTATGCTTGAAGATGAGGGCGTCCGTGATCGGATTCGCCAGGCTGTGGAGTTTTTGGATCCAAGTATGATACCTCCCAATCTTCCCCGCACCGTAAAGTCAAGCTAATTCGCATGCAGCCGATCCTCATGCTCGAAGCTACAGATCAGACATTGTTCTGATGCTGCAGAAGAATCAACGCCGTCTTACTGTTAATCTCGATCATGTTCGCGACCATAACCCCGAACTCGCCAGAGGTATCCTTGAAGAGCCCTTCGACTACACTCTAGCATTCAACCACGCCCTCAAGAAGGCCGTCGAGGCTACTCCCCAAGCACGCCCCGATCAAGTCGCAAGAGACGCCATCTACTACTGTGCTTGGGCGGGCAGCTTTGGTCTCAACGCTTGCAACCCCCGTACGCTGTCCTCGCACCATCTGAACCGCATGGTGTCCCTCGAAGGCATCGTGACAAGATGCTCACTCATCCGACCCAAGGTTGTACGCAGTGTTCATTGGAACGAAAAGAAGCACAAGTTCCATTTCAGAGAGTACCAGGACCAGACTATGACGAATGGTGTAACCACATCGAGCGTTTACCCGCGTGAGGACGACGACGGTAACCCGCTCATCACCGAATACGGCTTTTGTACATATCGCGATCACCAGACCGTTTCCATCCAGGAAATGCCAGAGCGTGCCCCTGCAGGCCAGCTGCCTCGTGGCGTGGATGTCATATTGGATGATGATTTGGTCGACAAGGTCAAACCTGGGGACAGAATCCAACTCGTCGGGATTTTCCGCACACTTGGTAACCGCAACACCAATCACAACAGCGCCCTGTTCAAGGCAATAATTCTTGCCAACAATGTTGTTCTCCTCTCTTCCAAGTCGGGCGGTGGAGTTGCCACTGCCACCATTACCGACACCGACATTCGCAATATCAACAAGGTCGCCAAGAAGAAGAACCTCCTTGATCTTTTATCCCAGTCTTTGGCCCCCAGTATTTATGGTCACGACTACATCAAGAAGGCCATTCTGCTCATGCTCCTGGGCGGTATGGAGAAGAACTTAGAGAATGGAACACATTTGAGAGGAGATATTAACATCTTAATGGTTGGTGACCCGTCAACGGCCAAGTCGCAGCTCTTGCGATTTGTGCTAAACACGGCACCTCTCGCTATTGCAACCACTGGACGTGGTTCATCTGGTGTTGGTTTGACTGCTGCTGTTACTTCTGATAAAGAGACTGGTGAAAGAAGGCTGGAAGCAGGCGCCATGGTCATGGCTGACCGTGGTGTTGTTTGCATTGACGAATTTGATAAAATGTCGGACAATGACCGTGTCGCCATTCACGAAGTCATGGAGCAACAGACGGTCACAATTGCCAAGGCTGGTATTCACACCTCTCTGAACGCCCGATGCTCCGTCGTTGCTGCAGCCAATCCGCTCTACGGACAGTATGATCCTCACAAGGATCCGCACAAGAACATTGCCCTCCCCGACTCTCTCCTGTCACGTTTCGACTTACTCTTCGTTGTCACTGATGACATAGAGGACACACGAGACCGACAGGTCTCCGAACATGTCCTTCGCATGCACCGCTATCGCCAACCTGGCACCGAAGAAGGCGCACCCGTCCGAGAGCAGGCCTCTCAATTCCTTGGCGTATCGGCCGCTGATACGCAGAATACCTCACAGAAGCAGACAGACGTGTTCGAAAAATTTGACGCCATGCTACACGCCGGTGTCACGCACACGTCTGGTCGTGGCTCCAACAAGAAGCCAGAGATCCTCAGCATTCCTTTTATGAAGAAATACATCCAGTACGCAAAGACTCGTATCAAGCCTGTCTTGACTCAAGAAGCCTCAGACCGTATCTCTGATATCTATGTCGGCCTTCGTAACGATGAGATGGAAGGAAACCAAAGACGCACGAGTCCTCTGACCGTCCGTACTCTGGAGACCATTATCCGTCTTGCCACGGCACATGCCAAGTCACGTCTTTCCAACTGTGTTGAAGAGCGCGATGCCGCTGCCGCTGAGTCAATTTTACGATTCGCTCTGTTCAAAGAAGTTGTTGAAGAGTCACGCAAGAAGCGTCGCCGAACAGCCACTGTCGATTTTGCTTCAGACACCGAGGAGAGCTCCGGTGATGACGACGATGACGATGGCGGTGCATTCCGCGGCGCACGATCGTCTCAGTCAACATCTCGTACAACGAGATCTCGTGCCAACGGTACCGCCGTCAACGGCGCATCGCACAACAACGACGAAGAGGAGGACGAAGGGGAGGAAGAGGAGGACGAAGGGGAGGAAGAAGACGAACAAGAAGCTTCTAGCGCGCCTCGCCGATCGGGTCGGGCAACTCGTTCAAGCTACGCCACGACACAGTCGCAAACGTCGTTTGCATCCTCTATGCCCGCATCGCAGCTGCCAAGCCAGACTCAAGACGATGAGAGTCTTGCAGAGGACGCTGCAAATCTGGATTTGGACGACACTCCCATTGCTGCCCCTCGACTCGCCGTCTTCCGATCTACGCTGGGCCAACTGCTCAACACTGACCTCTTTGAAGACGACTCTGCCCGCTTGGATGCTGTGATTGACTCGGTGAACCGCAAGGTGGGCAACCGCGACGGCGGTGCGTTTAGCCGCGAAGAAACCGTCAAAGCTCTGAAGAAGCTGGAAGAAGCCAACCACATCATGTAAGTTCTACCTTCGCTTTGTTGCTTTTGTAATTGTCTTGCTAACATGTCGATCCTTAGGTTTGCGGATGGCGAACTTGTCTACAAGATTTAATGGACATGGAAATGAAATAAATGAGGGTGTTTTCTTTTTGTAAAGGCGTCACGGGATTGGGGCTATAAGAATGTCGGGATTGATCTACGAGAAACTGGTTAGTAGTAGACGTGCGAAAGAAATGGGTAGGTAAATACTGTAAAATTAAGTTGCCATCCAAGTAAATGGACTTGTTTGATAAATTATTCAATGTCAATGCTTTTAATCATCATGCCTAGTAAGTGCCAGTTTCTTCAAACAGATTCGTTTTCCAAACAGGCAGTTGTATAACTTTTTTTCCCGTAGCCTTTTGTTGAAATATTTTCGCTCATCATTCTCTTTTTACAGCCGCTTCTGAAATTCCTGTAACCTGTCGTAGACGTTGTGGCCGTTCCAAGTTTCCCTATCATCTTCAGCCCTGTCCAACCTAGGTACTCCAACCTGTTCTATAGCGAAGCTCGCTGCAACTGAACCCCAAACGACAGCAGTCTCGATATCCTCGCCTCTCCCCAGCGCAACAGACATGCCGCCTAAAAAGGTATTGCCGCCACCAGTAGGGTCGACAACCTTGGCGGCATCCTGATGGTAGGCGGGGATCCATTTCTCGATACCAGGGTCGACTTCAATCTCCTGTGTATCGATGATGCCGTCATCGCCTTGCATTAAACCGGCTAATAATGATTCCATGTCTGTATCCGGTTGCAGAGAGCCATGGATAAGGGCCTTTCTGCGGGCCGTTTTGGACACTTCTGCACGCTTACGCTTGCGGCCGCCATTTTTGGCAATGTAGCAGCCCCTGTCGCCGGCTCGGACTACAATGGCGTATGACTGCAGCGGCATGCTGCCGAGTAGCTGCTCGCACGACTGCTCGACGCTGGACATGCTAGTCTCGCCTGTTTCCGGGTCAAGCCCGTCGCTGGCCATAAAGGCAGCGAGCTCGGAATGGTTGGGGCTGCAGACGTCAATGAGTGGTAGGGTATTTGTGCAGTTTAGCAGCTCCGACGGCCTGCACAAGTCCGGTACAGGTTCCCAAATGAAGACGGGCTTGGTGTACTGATCTGCTGGCATGACGTCTTTGCGCTTAGAGACGATGGCCCGGACGAGCTCCTGGCAGCGCAGCGGGGAGCAGATGAGATGAAAGGATTTCGATTGCAGTAGCTCGGGGGTCAAGTCGTCGCCTGTGAGGCGCAGTTTTGGTGTCATGTATTTGAATGCGCGCTTTTGGTCGGTTCCCTCATAGCCATTCCAGCCGCGAGTGGTGAGGCGGTCTTGGTCGTAGCGGTAGACGGCTGTGGTGTCCCAGCTGTCGATGAGCTTGGTGAGGGCTGGCGGAAAGTCTGAGCCCTTGTCTATGACCCAGCCGACAGAATTGGACAGGGCATCTGGTGAGAAGAGTCTCGCGCCTAGGGCCGAGTAAGTGCCTGCACCGCCAAGTATGTCCTTGACGGGGGGAGTTGGCGGGATAAAGTCTATATCATCTGCGACGGTTGGTTGGTGAGGGGGCGAGTTGGCGAGTAAAATGGAGAGTGGTTGGGATAGCCCTACCTATAATGAACATGCCCAAGGTCACAAAATCTATGGTTGTATGTTTTTTCTCGATTTCTTCATGGTTGTCATCTTGAGCACGTTGTGACATGTTGTTGGGCATTGATGGTTGGCCGTAGGATCGTCGAACTCAAAGGACGGAACAAAGGGAGCTATAGCAAAAGGGCTATAATGAGAAGATGTACGAAGAGTGATTAGCAGATACTGCACTGGTATCAGACTATCATTTTTGGGCGCTAACTATGGCTCAAAAATGGTAACAAGTGACGTGAAAAGGACGGCGGATGTCGCGCATAAAGATGCTCAAGTCGCGGTGACAGATAGACATAGGTAGTCAGGTTAAGTTTATAGAATAGTGGCCCGAATTTCCTCTAGGGTAGCTGGTTGTCAGGTGAGACGAGCCGTGTTGGAGGATGGATTGGGCGTATAAAGGAAGCTGACGAGGATAGAATTTAATATAGCTAGCTGGTGTAGTTATTTAAAGTATATAATAGAGATTTCTTGAGATGACTATCTGCATGAAAGACGGTCGATTGTCCGAAAGCTGCTCCTCTAACTAAATTTCATATCGATGATGTTAGCTGCTACACACAGAATCATACATTGGTTCCGGTTGTCGTGTCATATAACAAGCAGTCATTAATCTAAGCGAGCCTACTGATAGACACTCTACTGAATCCAAGCAGACTGAATTATATCTCTGCCTAGAAATATCCTCGTCAGAATGTTGGTGCCTGCAGGTTGGGGTCACTCTCGTCACCAACCGTGGGGCCCCACATCAGCTCTGACACGCAACCACAATCACCATAAGGTACTCCATGCTCCTTGGCGGCGTTGCCCGTCCTTATTAGAGACATTCTCCTGCCCACCGCAAGCATTCCTCGGCGACGAAACCTTTGTGCCAGCTCGCTCGCTCACCCAAAAATTGACCTGGGCTTGTAGGCATCTCCAGATTCCTCCTCAATAATCAACTCCTTTCTCTGATCCCTTGCCTTGAGCAAGCGCCATCTCCATCGTCGTCGATTGCGCCTGCCCCTTGGCCACGAACCTCAAGTCCCGGCCTTGGGCTCTCCCGTCACCATGTCGACCGCCAACCAGATGCACAACCTTACAACGCTCATCAAGAGGTACACTCTCCTTGATTGCCATGTTTCCTTCTGCTGCGTACGCTTCCAGGTATGCTAACCTGCTCCTCAGGCTCGAGGCTGCCACCTCACGCCTTGAGGACATTGCCACGTCCACCGAGCTTCCCGACAAGGATGCGCCGGCTTTAAACCAGCCCGCAGTCTCGTCTCCCGACAATTCGTCAGCGCCGACGCCGCGATCCGCACCCAAGCCCGCCCCAGAGGAGCTTCCCGAGTCCATTGAAGACTTTGACGCCTTTGTCAACTCAGCCGTAGCCAAGTATGGCAAGCTTAGTGACGGAATCGGCGGTCTTGTTGCCAAGCAGGTATGTTCTTTGTGCAGACTGCAAGGGCACTTTGATTTCGCAAAGCTAACCTCGCCCCAACCAAATTGTAGGCCGCTGCTGTCCTGACTGGTTTCAAGGAACAGCGCAAGTTCCTCCTCATCACAACAAAGGCCGCCAAGCCCGACCTGAACGGCTCCGACATGGCCGTCTATCAGGAGCTGCTCAAGCCTATCAACGATGCTCTGATGTCCGTTACCGAACTCAAGGATTCGAACCGTGCCGACCCTATGTACACACAACTTAGCGCCGTTGGCGACGGTATCATGGTTCTCGCCTGGGTTACCGTGAGCCACCGACCCTTTACTCATGTCGAGGAGTGCATGGGCTCTGCCCAATTCTTTGGCAACCGCGTTATCAAGGAGTACAAGGATAAAGACCCCAAGCAAGTTGAGTGGATTCAGTCGTTCTACCAAATATTCAACGACCTTCGCGACTACGTTAAACAATACTTCCCCAACGGCATCGTCTGGAACCCCAAGGGCCAACCCGCGCAAACCGTCGCCAAGTCATTGGACTCGCCAGCTCCCGCTCCTTCTGGAAGTCCTGCACCTCCGCCTCCTCCAGCTGGTGGTGCTCCTCCTCCTCCTCCACCACCTCCTCCCGGGCCCCCTCCGGTGCTCGATATCAAGGAGCAGGCCGCTCCTGCCGCTGCTCCTTCCCCGGCTGCGGGCGGTGGTGGAGGCTTTGGTGCTGTGTTCTCCGAACTGAACAAGGGATCCGAGGTAACAAAAGGCCTGCGCAAGGTTGACAGGTCTGAGATGACGCATAAGAACCCCTCTCTGCGCGCAGACACTTCGGTTTCAGACAGCTTGGCTGGTCGTCCAAAGAGCCCTGCTCCTGGCAAGAAGCCTAAGCCTGAAAGCATGAGAATGAAGAAACCTCCTAAGAAGGAGCTCGATGGCAAAAAGTGGACAATTGTATGTATCATGACGTTGACGGATATCTGAAATGTGTGCTGACATGGCATTTTCTAGGAAAACTTTGAGAAGGAGAATGAGCCGATTGAGATTGAGGCTTCTCTGACACAGTCTGTCCTCATCAGCAGATGCAACAATACCACCATCATTGTCAAGGGCAAGGCCAACCAAGTGACGATAGAGAACTCGAACCGTCTGTCGCTTGTCGTGGATACGCTTGTTTCGACAGTCGACGTTGTCAAGGCACAAAACTTTGCTCTGCAGGTCATGGGCACTATCCCTACGGTTATGCTTGACCAGGTGGACGGTGCGCAGATTTACTTTAGCAAAGAAAGCACGAGCACGCAGGTGTTCCATAGCAAGTCGGACAGCATCAACGTCAACATCATTTCCGGTCCCGAAGAAGACTACAAGGAGGTGCCGCTACCGTCACAGATGTGCTCGTACTATGATGCGGACAAGGGCGAGTTGGTGAATGAGATTGTTGCGCATGCTGGGTAGAGTGTGGATTATAGTTGTAGTAGTAGTATATAAGGGGATTCTTTGTAGAATATACAGTGTCTGGCAAGCCTTCCTGCCCGCCAATCAACGTTTCCCGTGTAGGTTTTCTCGAAAGGACCTATGTAGCAAACGTCTTGCAGGCTCTCTACTTGGCCTGCATTTTATTCTCCCACTCAATACGTCCTGTAAACGGTTCCTCGGCGCTAATATGCTCCAAAATCGCAGCATGTTTTATGCCAGCGGGAGAAACATGATTGTACAACATGTAATCCCAAATCCACAACGGAAACACGTACCGTGCCATGATGTAGAAAGCCCAGTTCGCCCAACTTTGCAGACGCGCAAAAGCAGCCGAAACGAAAGAATCCGCCTTTGCAAAGGGCATTCTCAAGTCTTGGTAAGCGCGAAATGCTTCTGCAATCTGCTCAGTAGTGACGTCTTCTTGTCCGCCTTGCAGTTGTTGTTTGCTACCAAGGGTCTTTTGGAGCACATTTACCAACACGACTACATCTTGAACGCCACTGTTATACCCCAGCCCAGCATGTGGTGTGAATTTGTGGCATGAGTCGCCTGCTAGGACGATTCGGTCCCAACTCCATTGTCCTGCGAGACCTTCTTGGAGACTGGTCATGCCGATGCTGCTGGAGGTGGTGCTTGCGTCCGGGAACACGTCTTTTACTTTGGTGTCTTTTGTTATTGGAAACTCTGCAAAACGCGAGGCGAAATCCAGCGGGGTTGTGGTATTGTTTGATTTGCCGTCTTTTGAAGCTGTTTCGCAGAGAAACACCCATCCCCTTTGGTGGCCGGCCATGTAGAATAAGCACCGGTCTTTGCTTTCAGTGTCGACGAATAATCCCGCAGTTGAAGGGGTGGTGGGCGCAATGCTGAAGAAGAGGCACTTGTAGTTTGCTGGAAAGGCTAGTTCGTTTTCCCATGCTGTATCTGTATCTGTATCTGTATCGCGTTGGGCTTGGAGGAGAGCTAGCTTTCGCATCAAGACGCGGGTTTGGCTGTGGACGCCATCTGCGCCCAACACAATGGATCCTGTATAACTGCTTCCATCTGCACATGTCACCTTGACGCTGTTGTTGTTCCCTTGTGCTGTTGTTGTTGTTGTTGTTATTATCTCTGTTAACTTCTTGTTGCTGAATATCTTGTCGTGGTCGTCGGAGAGTGCATCGTAGAGAAACTGAACAAGCTCAGCGCGGTGAAAGCAGTAAAGCGAGCAGCCATGGCTGTTTTTTTTTTCATCTTTTGTCAGAAAAAAGAAATTCAAAATGATATATAACGGGGAAGATGGCAAAAGAAAACTTACTTATTCTTCATATATGTAAATACATTACTATCAAATAAATGCCCACCAGCTAGCGTAAACGTCGTCTTTCGGCGCAGCTCGCAACCTAAAGGAAGCAACTTGTCCAGTAATCCAAGTTGGTGGAATATCCGCAACGACGCAGGATTCAGTGCTAATCCGGCGCCACTGTCGACGAGTACATCACTCCGTTGCTCGAGGATTATAAAGTCAATGTTGGCGGAACGCAGGGCGAGCGCGGCTAGGAGGCCGACGGGCCCGGCGCCGATAATGATTACTTTGAAGCGAGATTGTGTCATTGACCATGTATGATTTTGGAGATTGGTTGGGACGAAAAGAAGAAAGAAATTGCGACACAAAGCGCAAAATTTTTCTCACATATATTTGCACACCTGACCCTGATGGGTTCATGGGTTTTTACCGAGCTGATGTTAAATGGCAGCCTGATGCAGTGTCACGCTATAAGTGGCTTTGCTATAAGTACCTGCAGCGGCGGGTAAGTCGTAACATTTTCACGCAAGATGCGCCATTTTATATTTTATATGATTTTTAAATTGCTTCAGGCCGCTGCCCGGCTATCTCACTACATCTCATCCGACCACTCAACCACAAAATGAGAAATGCCAACATCCTCCAGGAGTCCCACCGCGCATTGCACACTACATGTCATCTATGTAGTTATATAAGAAAAGAAAAAAAACTAATAGTGTAAAACGGGACGAAACATGCCAAAATCAAAAATGATGGATAGAAAAGCAGACTTTTCTGTGCCCTTCTAAACAGTTTATAAAAAGATTCACACCTTGTCTAAATTGGTTTGGTTTTACAGCTTGGCCTTGACAGGCTCAAGGGTAGGGATGAGCAGATCGCGCATTTCACCGGCCGCCTCGTTGAGGTAGAAGCTCATGCGGTCGCTTCCGAGTCCCTTGGAGACGATGTTGAAGTTGATGCTACACTAGGTGTTAGTCAGGCTAATCAGTGAACGGCTGCATACAGTAACGTACCTATCCTCGTTAATCATGTAGGCAATACCAAACCCGCCGTCAATGACTTGGCTCCAGCCATAACCGTTGAAAAACTCGGAGCTCAGCTGCGAAGAGGAAATGTACCATGAGCTAGAGTAGCTGTAGGCAGCATCGTTGTAGATGGCGGGGACTTCGTCGCCGGGCTGGAGCAGCTTCTTCAGGCCAAACAGGTGTCGGTCGCAGCCCTTGCCGTCCGAAGCAGCAGTAATGTACTCGAGGTGGGCCTTGATGGCCTTGTGGAAGAGCTCTACCTTGGTCTTGTCGTCAACAGAGGCGTCGGCCATGGTTCTGCACCAGTTGGACGAATCCTCGGAAAGAGTGCGGCAAGTCTCGGTACGGCCGAGCTGGAAGCGGCGTGTGGCGGCCGATTCGTAGGTAGGGCGGTTCTTGCCGTACATCTTGAAGTAGGCGTACTGGATGAGCATCTGGACATAGGCATCGGGGGAGCACTTGAACTTCTTGATCAGACCCTTGCCGTAGCCCTGGTAGGCCTGAACAGAGAGCTCGTGCGCACCGATAATGGCTCTGAAGTCGGAGACGGCGCGGTCAATCTCGGACTGCACCTCGGCGGTGATTTCGAAGCGGAGCAGCTGGGGCTCGGGGAGGTCGGAGCGCACAGCAGCCTCAGAGAGGTCAATCTTGTTGTTGAAGATGAGGTCGTTGACGTAGTCATTGAGGCGGTGGGTGGGGGTGCCGTCCATCATGGAGTGCTCGCCCATGAAACCAGATGTGCCGTTGTCGTTGACAATGAACTGCAGAGGCTTGTCGTACCAGCGATTGGCACCGTCACCGTGCCAGTAGGCGTGTGCGCGCTCCTCGAGAGTAACGGGAGACGCATCGTCGAGGCAAATGACAAAGGAGGACGCTTCGATGGCCTCGAGAGCAGCCTTGTTCTTGGGGCTGGCGTTGAGGAGGACAGCGCGGGCGTCCGTCCAGACGTCGCGGTTCTCCGAAGTGAGGGCACCAACGGGAGAGACACTCTGAGCAATGTCGTAAATGCGGCGGAACTGTTGCTCGAGCTCAGTCGCATTGAGCTGCTTGCCGTTGATCTCATGGTGCACCTTGAAGAATTGATTCTTGCGAATGACGACAATGTACTTGTGGTCCTCGGAGTTGTACGTGGCCGGGTAGTCGGCCGGCTTAGCGGCGACTCGGGAGCAGTTGAACATGTACTTGTAGCTGTCCATGCAGATGGGCAGCTTCTTCATGTACTCGGGCTCAAGGGTGCCCTGGTCGACCATCTTCTTAAACTCGAGGGTCCCGCTGGCGAGAGCGGCAGCGCGCTTGGCTGGGTCGCGGCGCTTGCGGTCATCGCGGTGAGAGTAGAAGTAGCTGACAAAGGGGACGACGGGGTCACGGTAGGAAAGGTATGCAGCGTCGTTCCACCACTCATAGATCCAGTTCTTAGTCTTGGGGTCCTCGGCCCTAGCGATGAGTCTGTCCTGAAGCTTGGAACCAGCACCGCCGGGCTTGATAAAGTCCTTGACGGCGGCTTCGCTGTTCTTGAACTCGGCGGCGGAAAGGAGAGGTTTCAGAGACTTGAGGTAGCGGACGGCAGTCTCCTCGAGGGTCGGGACGGGTAGCTGGGGGAGCGAGTCCTGGAACCTCAGCATGGGGCCTTTGGACTTGTCCTCTTTGTAGCCTGATGCACGTATATTAGCCATCTTGCTGTGGTTTTGATACAACGAGTTATAAGGTAGTAGACTAACCCTGAGGCAGCGAGCTATTGTTTCGTTTGGCAGCGGACATGTTGACGGTCTGGTTGTGATGGTGTCAGCAAACTGTTCTAGGTTCGGTTATTATTGGCGTTGTACGGCAAGTTGAAAGCTGCAATTGATTTGAACAAGGGAGCATCCTTCCTGTTATCGGTAATAACCAACTAGGCCGTCTTCACAAGCCGAGCAGGAGGAGAATTCCCATCTGACCAAGAAAAGCCGCAGAATCACCGCCATTACAACTCCATGGGTTAGGGGAAACACAGCAAGAAGATTAAAACATACCGAAGTTGTCGCGAGTCGGCGGAAGCTGTTGCTCAATCCTGAAGAGCGGATAAATGTCAACATGGCCAATGGCTTTCACGTGTGGAAGAAAGGAAAGACAAAGAGAAGCAAAATCTCCAAGCTAAAAAGGCAAACGCGATACTAATGCACGACGGGATGGATGGTAGGGGCCCGGAGCGGCAAATATCAATGGCTTGTGATGGATGGATGGATGATGGGCACGGAACGCCGGTGTGGGTGTGGATATGGACATGCCATCATCCCACATGAAGGCGCCGCCCATCGGCTCCAGCAGCCACCCTTGCCCGCTGTCCGCTTGTTCTTTGGGGGAACAGCCTAGAGTAGCTCTCGGTCGGCGGTGGCCAGCGGCTACCACGCCCTGTAAGTACGGACCGAGGTCAATACCATGGGGCCCTCAGATGTGTGGACACAAGATACACGTTTCTTTGCGTTGGACACTATGCAACTTCAAGGTACCTCGTGGGTCGCCGGCCACTTCCCCCGAGGCTCTTCCACCACCGAAACGCCCTGCTATAGGCTCCCGCCGTGCTCCGCTCGCCCACTCGTCGCCTTTTCCACTGACCCGAGGAACCGTTGCCGCAAAAAGAGAGCCGCCGCAGAGTTTATTACGAGTAGCCCCCCGAATTGAGCTTTGAATCATACGGGGGACTATAACTGGAGCGAGGGACCCCGGAATTTGAGGCCAAGCTGGTGGCCAGTACATCCCGAACGAGTGCCAGGCGCTTATTACTTGACCCGCCGACGTAATCAGTCACCACGCGCCGTCGCTGCTGACCGGAGTTTTGCGATAATCGCCGTTGACGGGCCTCCGTCCAAGTCCTCCGTGGAGCGAGCATTTCGGCTCTTATACCGAATACCTTCCTTGTTACAATATTGCACGCTAATCTGCATGATGACATGTTTGCTTTACAATATATAATTTGCTCATTGTGTAAGTATTTAACTCCGTCTGCAATAGCCAGCCCAATCTCAGTCGCATACACTACAACGTTGCCTCGACATGTCACCAAAACACCGCGTTTTTTACTGTCTATCCCTCAGTAGTATAAACAGTTGTTGTATTCTGTATCAAATAAATTCCCAAAAAACTCCCTAATACCAGTTAGACTACATTGTTAAAACAAGCCTTGCATCACCCAAGAAGCACATCTTCTGCCAAGCCAAGCCCAGGCTTTCGCCCTAGCTCTCTGCTCCTGTAAGCTTAGTTCATACAAAAGAAATCGCAAGCTCTCTTTTCACAAATCAGCCCACATCGTTACAGCAAGCACGCTTTCCCTTGCTCCCTTCAGTTCCACCTTGTTCATAAATCCAGACGCCGTTGTTAGGTATTATTTTTCAGTCCGCATCCTTTGATGGCCTCTATGCCTCAAACGACTTGGCCTGACCATCCGCGCTTGGCGGCTGAACCGCTCCAGATGAGGCAGGCTGGAAAGTCATCGAGTCGCCCTCTTGCACGGCGTCCTGTGCCATACGCGCACCTTGCTCGCCTCCCGTCTCAGCTGCAACCTTCAAACCATCCTGCACCTCGCGTACGCGCTTGCGGAACGCAAGGCGGTCCAAGAACAGCTGTTGGCGACCACGCTCCAGCTCGCGGCGCTCTTCCCGGAGAATCCCCTCGAGCTCATTGAAGTACTTGAGCTTCATTTCGAGCTTCTGGAGCATCACATTTGTAGCTGCTGACACTAGACGTGTCATTTCCCGCTCCTCGTGAGAGGCAAACGCTGCCGATCGTGCACCCATCGAGGCGAGCGGAATTGAAGCCAGCGCAGATCCCTTGGATTTGGACTCCTCTTTACGGACATCAACATCCATGGAATCGCCCTTCTCCTTATCGCTGCCATTGGTGGCAGTAGCCTCGTCTGACTTGCCGCCGTCCAGCTGCTTGCGCAAGTTACGCTTGAGCTCGTCTGCTGACTTGTTTGCGGCAGCAGCGGTGCTGGCCGGGTCTGCCAGACTAGCGAGGAAGCCAACTACTGACATGACGGGGTTGTCGACCTGACTAAAGGGGAGCTGACCGCCTTGTGTACCCAGCAATGACAGCGCCGAAGGACCGTTGGCAGGGACCTCGGAATCCAGATACTTCTCCTCAATATCCAGCTGCAAGAACTGAAGAACACACTCTTCCCTCGTGCGTGTGCCAACGTGATCAGCAATCTCACCCCAGTCGTCGTCGAAGCGCTCAAGTCCTTCCAAAAGTCTCAGAATCTCAGCGTCAGACCATGGCGCATCACGGTCCAGTGTTGTGGTGTAAGTAGGGTTCTCGATCTTGGAGTACATGCTCGAAGTGTGGTTCGCAGGCAAACGGCCTTCCGTGAAGCAGCTTGGGCACAAGTCAAACTTGCTCTTCGTGGTGCTGTCTGTTTGGTTGCTGTGATAATACACTCGGGTGCAATCGTTACCGCACTGGTGGCAGTTAATCTTGGCAATCGGCGTCTTTGTAAGATCCTCCGACCCGGCCACACCGTTGGTCGTGACAGCTTCGCCATTGGCACCGCCCTCTGTCTTGCCAACCGGCGTGCCCTTGGCGTTTGCCTCGTAAATATTTCGCCCGAGTTCCAAGTTCAGATCACCCTTGCTAGGGGCGGGAGCGTTGGCTTTGGCATCGGTATCTTGATTCTTCTTGCCCTCCAGGACGACGGGGTCGGCCGATGGCTGCCAAGGCTGTAGTCCTCGTGGCGTGTCACAAATGATCTTGAAATGGCCGGTAAATGGTGGCCCGACGGGCGAAGGGCGCTGGTCTGCATCAACTTGGTAGTTAATAAGACCCCATTGCTCTAGGAAAGCGTGGACGCGCATGATCGCGCAGACGTCACCAGCCAGGTTTCTTCGGCAGGCGGTGACAGTCAAGTATTCTACAGGGTTAAGGCGGTAGGTGTTGATCATGAAATCGCGGTAATCTTTGTAAACTGCCGGTGTTTTACTGCGGTTTCGGTTGTTGAAGAATTCGGCCATGGCCTTGCGCTCAATTTCGTGGATGGCGTTCATGTCGAACCATGTGCTGTAGCTCGGAAGAACAATCGCGTGAGCCTGGGAGATGAGATGATCGCGTGCGGCAGACTCGACATTCTCCTTGGACTTTGCTTCTTGTCCCTCTGCCCCGCCAGCAGCGGCTTCACCTTCGCCAGAAGCGCCAGCTTCCTTGGCGGCATCTGGCGCGTCGCCCATCTCTTCATCAGCTCGCGTAATCGCTTCCGGGGCAGGGGCTTCGGGCGCATCGAGAGGGTTATCGGATGCTGCACCGGGGGCTGGTGTCGTGCTATCCTGCTTAATGGCTGGTTCTTGCGCGCCGCCTTCTGACATTTGCACGTCTGCTTTCCAGTTAGCTTTCGGCTTCCCGACCTGGCGCGCCCAGAATTGTAATTACCTTGACCGGCGCTCTCTGTGTTCCCGCCTTGCAGCGGAGGCTGCGCCAAGATGGGGTTCCCATTGGGCGAAGCCTCGTTGTTGGGCGATGCGAATGACGTGCTGTCTTCCATATCTCCTGTATTCGCGGGAAGCCTTCCGCAAGGGGGTAGCTCTTTGAGTTGGTGACTTGGGAGCAGACGAATGAAAAGCTTCGCGTCGCGTGGCGTATTCGCTATCCCGATTTGCTCCAGCAGCGACCAAAATGCACCCGGTGATGCTACTTCAGTTCTGAGGCCTGATTGGCGTTGAGAACTGATAGACCTGGATGGTTGCGTCGCGTCGTGCTGGAAATTTTGGCGCGACGAAACGGGCTGCACGAACGGGCACGACTGGCCACCTCTGCCGCAGGGGTCACTCAAATTACTCACGTGACTTGATGATGTAATCACGTGCCCTTCAGCTTCACCACGCAGCTGCGACTGGAACTAATGTTAAATGCGGGTTGATCCGGGACAATGGTCACGTGCTGCCGCCGTGCCGTAGCAATCGTCGGCAAACGGGTTGGGTTGCAAAGTCTCGGGCCGTGTCCAACCGGGGAGCCACCACAGGCGCTCTAAATCATCTCGCCGGTTCAAACGCCGGCTTCATCTTGCGGCCACACCATACACATTACGATGTTTTCCGCAGCGAGAAGAGTAGTGGCTAGACCCAATGCCGGGGCCATTGGCCGAGTTACGCTCAGCGTATTTGCTCGCCAGCGACTTTTGTCTGCTCTCGCTGTGTTGGAGCAGCGGGACGGCCAGTTGAGCCCCGGCTCACTTGGTGCTTTCACTGCCGCCAAGAAGCTCGGAGGCACCGTTCACGGTTTCCTGGCTGGCACCAGTGTTAAGTCTGCTGCGGAGCAGGCTGCCAAGGTTGAGGGCGTCGAAAAGATTATTACAGTCGACAATGAGCTATACGAGAAGGTGAGATAGATAGATCGGGCCGGGTATAAGACCACAGCAAATGACGACACCAAACTAACTATCTTCAACAGGGCCTCCCCGAGACCTACGCCCCGCTCCTCGTCGAGAACATCAAGAAGGGTGGCTACACACACATTCTTGCAAGCCATTCTGCCTTTGGCAAGAACGTGCTCCCCCGCGTTGCCGCTCTCCTCGATACCCAGCAGATCTCCGATATTACCGCCATTGAGAACGAAAACACCTTTGTCCGCCCCATCTACGCCGGCAATGCCATTGCCACCGTCGAGTCTTCCGAGCCCATCAAGATTGTGACGGTCCGAGGCACTTCCTTTGGTGCTGCCGTCCCCGAATCTGGATCTGCCGCTATCGAAGCCGGCGTCGATCCCAAGCCCGAAGCTATCACCGAGTGGATTTCGGAGGAGCTCTCCAAGTCGGATCGCCCTGATCTTGCTACTGCTGGCAAGGTTGTTTCTGGTGGACGTGGTCTCAAGTCCAAGGAGGAGTTTGACAAGGTCATGTTGCCTCTTGCCGATGCTTTGGGTGCCGCCGTTGGTGCCTCGCGAGCTGCCGTTGACAGTGGCTACGCTGATAACAGCTTGCAGGTCGGCCAGACGGGCAAGGTCGTCGCTCCCCAGCTGTACCTGGCTGTTGGTATTTCCGGTGCTATTCAGCACTTGGCCGGTATGAAGGACAGCAAGGTCATTGCGGCTATCAACAAGGATGCGGATGCCCCCATCTTCCAGATTGCTGATGTTGGTCTCGTTGGAGACTTGTTTGAGAAGGTGCCCGAGCTAACCGAGAAAGTCAAGAGCTCTTAGATATTACTGATTATACAAAAAATTATAAAACGTTCTATGATACATCTAGTCTACAACGGAGAGCATATCTGCCGTGCTTATGAACTTCTCCCTCACCTTGCCGCTCGTTTTGCCCTGTTCTTTTTCGGCTTTGTCTATTTTATGCCACTGACCCCAGCTCACCGCTTTACCAGTAGCTTGTCGCCCAATCTCGTTTGTAATTGCATCCCACCCACCTGCCTTGTTCGTTTCAGTAGATCTCAGGAACTGCTTCCCATTGACCCAGTCTTCTGCAATCGCATCGCCTGTGGCAAAGGCATCATTCATGGTAGAGGCGATAACACCAGTTGGACCACGCTTCACCCATCCGGCGCAGTACATCCCAGGGACCTGCTGCGCAGTAAGATCCTGTGCGTCATGTGCTAGCATACGCACAATCCGCCCCAGTCCATCGTTGCTTACTACACCGCGTCTTTCATCAAACTGAATGCCTGCCTCGGCAAAGCCCTCCAATGCTGCGGATTTGTATCCAACAGAGCGAAAGACTACATCTGATGGCAGTATTGTTGTTTCCCCTGTCTGTCTCACCTTGGATTGAGGGTCAAATGGCGATTCAAGCTCTGTGATGTCGAACTCGGTGCTCGAAACATGAGTAGCGTCATCAGTGCTACCGAGGAAGTGCTTGGGAGATAGACAACTGTCGAGCGACCAAGATCTGGCAAGTGTGTCTGGAGATGCCGCCGTACCTTTGACAACGACCTCCATTAGCCGCTTCTGGGCTCTGGGTAGTGACTTCAAGTCCTCTGGTATGAGAGACCTGTCCACAGGATGAAACGTGACATTGGAAAGTTTCATAAGTTCTCGGACCTCCTTGATTGTAAATGCAGCCTAATATCGTAATGTCAATATAAGAATACAACCCATAATTTCTTGTGGCCGTTAAAAATGTGTACCTGCATTGGCCCTCGGCGAGCGACGACATGAACACGCTTAATATTGCTCTTGGCCAGTTGGGCGAGAGCATGTTCAGTAATATCCGTCTTTCTGAGCACGTCAATGTCTTCTAGCAGCATGCGGGCTACGTCAAGCGCGACATTGCCCTGCCCAATGATGACAGCCTCTTCGCCACTGAGATCCGGTCTCAGGTCCGCACAGTCGGGAAGTCCATTGTACCACCCAACAAATTGGCGAGCAGAGTATATACCGCTCAAGGTAGATTCTCCCGGGATTCCCAGTTTCTTATCCTCGGATGCGCCATATGCTAGCAGGACAGAGTCGTAATTACGGGTGAGCTGCTGGAGCTGCACATTGCAATGGGCGGGAGACTGTGATTCCGCAGAGGCGCCAACAGAGACATTACCGAAGAACCTAAAATTGGGAGACGAAGCAATTTCTTCGAATTTATCTTGGCAATTCTTTTTCAAGCTGTCAGAGCAAATTTCAAACAAGAACCAAGACAATGAATGTTCTTACCTTGACCTCTGGATGATCCGGTGCAACGCCGTGTCTGACCAAGCCGAATGGCACCGGCAGAGTCTCATACATGTCTACTTGAACGTTTGGGATCTTTGCCATGACTCTGTACGCAGTGTAGAAGCCGGCCGGTCCGGATCCGACCACGGCAAGACGGAACGGTGTGTCCGCATTACGAGAAACGGAGTACCATCGTCGAGATGCGCCGAGCGCAACGGCTTGTCTGCCAGCGCAAAAGGTACGCTGCGCTGGCTTCCAAAACATTATAAATGATGAGAAAGCGTGGTTTTCATGATTTAAGATGCGAAAATGACGCCTCCAGTGAAACGGTCGCCATTAGAAATGGATCTGCCATCGGCTCCATCCGAGACCAGCTCGGTCGTCGGTGGTCGTCGGTCATCGAAGTCCGGACATTGGTTGCTGTGGAAACCACGCCCAACCCGCAAGTAAACTAGTCGCAGCACACTCCTCCAACATCAGAGACAGTGGTCCATTGCGGGCAGCGCTCGAGTTCTCTTGTCCTTACGACTCATCCCAACGTCTCTCAACATTCCAGTCGGGCTTTTTTTTTTTTGGGCATCTGCCAAATCTGACATTCCAATCACCCCGATTCGCGACTGGGCCGCTACAATTGGCCTTGCCCGAACAAAATGGGCTATAGCCAACCATTTATGTATGAGGCCGCGCAGCGGGATGATCCTCGATTTCCGACTTCGCAATTTGACCCCAAAGCATTCACGAGAGCAAGCTGGGAGCCAAAACCTCCACGCCCGCAGCAGAATGGACCGCTTGTCTCGATTAATCGGCATCCCGAGTAAGAAGACGGCAAATTTGAATTCACTAATGTATTATACTTGGCACTGACAGGGATTACCTAGTGCTCATATGACTCTAACTCCACGAAGTGAGTTCAAGAGTCTAGGTCGCAAGACAAAGGGCTCGGTCAAATGGCTTCGTCGGTTTCAGCTATTGCTTCGTTTCTTGGAGCTTAATGGTGGGCTGGGCATCTTGGTTCTGATGATCCTGTTCACCAAGGTGCCCAACGCAGCAGGATGGATCATGAGAATAGTGGTAAGTTTCTCAAACGTCGAGTTAGTCTGCCTGGGAAGATGCTAATGCTGTGTTTCTCTTTAGCCTGGAGTTGCCATGGCCCACTCCCTATACGGAATATATCACCACTCCCGCTCTGCCACCGGTAGACCACCTGCTTCTACTGCAGCCTATCAAGTGTTTTCCGGCATCATAGACTTGGCAATTGTTTCTATCTACGCCTACGGCGCATTCACAATCCACAAGGATGCCACCAATTGGTCTACTCGCCTCAAGGACAAGGACCTCCTTGGATACTTGGTTCCCGCATGTTACTACACTGTTGTTGGAACCGGAGCCCTCCACATTGTCTCAATGCTAGTATCTCTCTGGTTAGGACGAGTTTTCCAGAGTATCGCCCAGATGCCCCCCGATATGAACCCTCTTGAAGACAACCTTACTGCTCGTCCGTTCCACAAGCGCAACAAGTCATCTGTCACTACCTCCACCACGGATGACGAGAAGAGACTCTCGACGCCTCACAGCTCCCGTTATCGCTCAGGAGTATCCTACGAAAGCCTCCCGAGTCCGAACACAATTCCGTTTATGCACACACGCACCAACTCCAGGGACACAATGGCCAGCAGAAACTCACAGCTTAACCTGCCACAGCGCCACTATCAGATTGCCCCATCCAATTCTCCCCGAAACTCTGCAGCCTCTGTTATCAGTAGTCGCATGTCTGTGCCACGCACCTCTCATCGCGGAGACTACACGGAAATATCCTTGAAGGATGTCAACTCTTCCCGTGGCGAACTTATCTCAAACAACATCAACAACAACAACAACAACGCCAGGGACCGTGCCCCTAAATTCACTGAAACTTGGATGCCTACAGACTCTCTTATCTCTCGGACAAACCACCGCAACCGCCAAATGGCAGCGACGGAGACTGGTCGCGCAGCTCACACCTCACAGTCGTACTCTGCTCTTGGACAGCGCTACAACGAGGATGATTCTGAATCTGACTATGGTGATGATGAAAATCAAGCGGCCAACGACCAGCATCCCAACCCATTGCGTTCTCACCCGACCGCTCTTTCTCCAGGCTCACCAAGGGATGGACATCGTTCTTACCAGCCCTGGACAGCTTCCAAACTGTCTGCCAACAGTGCGCTTTCTGAGATTAGTCACAATGGTAGGATGGTGCCGGAATCCAAGGATCTGGCTGACAGGTCCCTCTGGGAGAATAAGCCGGATCTGCGTCCACCTGGAAAGCCTGACACGGATAACTTGTACTCTCGTCCCTATGGTGACTTGAAACCAGCTACACCTCCAGTCATGATTGGAAACAACAGAAAGATTTCTTCAGGCAACGACTACCACCATTCCTCTTCTGGCGGTGCTGATCGTCGCCGTGTCAGTGGCAAAGTGGCTGAGGAAGGCCTCGCGGGTAACAGGTTCACAATTGGATACGCAAGATAAGAAAAACATGTCTTTAGGATATACGGAACAGTAAAGACATTGCTGCCACTGATGCCAGAGATGATGAAAATAATGGTATGATCTAGGCACCCGGGTATATGAGAGAGGAATCAATGGAACAGGTTGGCGTTTTATTATTCATGCATTTATAGTCATTTGGTATGGTGATGTTTTGTTTTTTGTTTTTGCATTTGGTCATGTCGCATGCTTTTTTAAAGGCTTCAATACAAGTTGATGTTCTGTGTACATACTGCACTTTTCGCTCGTAGTTTAGTCCAAGTAGTTTAAACAAACGTGAGCTCCGTACATTTCTCGGCTTTAACTGTGCTGCGCATAGCTTTTCCACGCTGCTATTGATCCAGCATCACGATCTGCTTTCCAACCTTGTTCATCCCAGGCTCGCAACCTGCACAAATGTCGCATTGTGGGTCTTCCGTGTGGACAATTCCACGGCTTATCCAATTCTCCCATGTGTCGAACCAGCGTATACATTTGGCTAGAGGTAAGAGCCTTTCCAATCATGACGCTGCTTCGGCAGGCTCGCATTGCAAACATTTTGCGCACTTTAGCAGGTCGAGGAATATGTGTCGAGGAGTCGCTTGGAGAGTCTCCCAGCATGGCAATGAGTTCCTCTAGATCTTCTAAGCTAAAAGCCGTTTCGCGGCTAAGCGGCAGCGCAGTCAGAACACATCTTGCTCCAACGGGTGAGTCGCCAGACGTGTCAACGTGGATCTTGAAACCGTTGGCTTCGATAGCGGGGAGGTTTTCCATGACAATCTCCTCTTCCAGCGCTGTTAGCTGCAAGGCCTTGGGGTGAACTAGCCGCTGTGTTTGGACAACTGTAGTGCTCTGTAGGCGCTCAAAATTGTACTTTTCGTCTGATGCATGCTGATCTATGATGAAGAGCTCATCGTCGTCAGCTGCTCTGGAGTCACCTTGGGCCCTTTGCGACGGACGAACGGCGATGATGAACCCCATATTGAACTGGCCGGCTACTCTCATTCTACCAAAATCCTCCTTGGATATGATAAGCTGTAATCTTGATTCGGCATCAACAGCCGTTATATCTTCAACTGAGTTGACGTTTTCGGCCCTATCTGGCTGGGTGGTAGCGTTGCTGCCGTACAGGTCGATGTGGGCCTGTAGCAACGCAGCATCAACAAGGAGTTGTTGAACACAGTTCATGGTCGCTTCTTTACGTCGCGATGCCAGATGAAAGATGTTTGCCTTCTTGGCATCAGCAGAAAGGCCGCTTTCCAAGCTTTCTTGTTCCTGATACTCGACGTTTGGTTCGCGGTGTTCTTTATCGTCAGGACTGCTGATGTCGGCATCTTGACCAACAGATGCCTTTTCATCTTCACTTCCTTCTTCCTCTTCCTCCTCTATCTCTGCTTCTGGACCATCTTCGTCCAGAAGTTCCTCATCGCTGTCGCCTGGTTCAGATTGCGGCAGTTTTGTCTCCATCTGCCTTCTTTTGCTTGCATACCGACCGGAAATTTCAACATCTGACGCTGCAGATGCCGATCTCTCGCTGCGGCTTTCTTCACGGCGCACTTCGTCCTCAATCTCGTCGCCGCTACCAATCTCGCTCAAACGCGGTCGTTTCGACGACGAGATTACAGGACTAGATCGTACAGCATCTCCTATAGTGACAGATATCTCTTCTGATCCAGGTCGTTTTAGCTTTCGAGGCGTCCTTTGCGAGCTTTGTGGGGTATCATTCTCTAATCGCATAGGCTGAGTAGCAGGTATTTGAGGCCCCTGTACGACTTGCTTAACGGGTGATGTTGATTCCTCCAAGTCGTCTTCTGATTCAGCTACTTCTTCAGACACGTGTTCCGACTCCACGCCTTGCATTTGCTCGGCAAGGCGGTTATTAAAATCTCGTAATCGGAGGGACTGTGCGGTATCGGTTGAGCCCCTGTTAAATTTAGCAGTGATACTGCTACTCGCCACTTCATTTCTTGCCGAACTTGGTTGAGAGGGAGTGTTAGGAGTTGCGTTGGACTTGCTGTCCGCCCATCGACTGATTAAAGGCTGGGACTGATAGGTATGTACTCGAGACCTTGTGGAACTCCCGGGCAGCGCGCGAGAATCATTGTCGTCGGACTCTTCGTCGGAAGCCTCTCGGTCTTGAGACGATTCGTCACCGGAGGCTGACTTTCGGTCCGGAATGGGTGTCTTCGACCCGGACCGCATGGCCGAGGAAGCTCTCTGGACGAGTGGGCGGGCCGGTGTGGCCAGTGTGGCCGATCCAGGTAGACTGCCCAATGGAACAGTGTAATCATGGCCGTCGAAGAGTTCAACCAGGGCGGACCGGAGTCTATCAAGAAGATGATTTTGGTCATGTAAAAGGATGCTGCGCTTGTCGGGGCTGACGTTGACATCATACATGTTCGTATCTAGTCGTATGTCGGCGAATATGAAGGGGGATTGGGAGTAGTTGTATGACTTGTAAACTTCGTTGAACGTTCTGGCAAATTGCGGAAGTCCGCAGGGGCGGCCATTGACAAAGAACATTTGCCTATCAGGAGTCTGGCGGCCTTCGCCGTGGACTGGTCGAGAGACGTGGCCAAGGACACGGACTTCTTTGGACGCACCGTCTGCATTCGGATTCAGGTTAGGTCCAGTAGCTGTAGGGACTATTTCGAGATTTAGATCCAAGGAAACGAGAGCGGTCATAGTCATAGCGCCAAAAATGTTGATAATGTTGTCGCGGGTTGTTTGATTTCCTTTGGTGGAGAAAAGGAGAATCCGCTTGCCTTTGGTCGGCTGCTGGGAAACGGAAAACTTGACGCCCGTCAGCACGCATGCATACTGATTGAGCAAAGTAATGACTTTGTGCCATTCTCGTTTAATGTTTCGCTCAAGCTCTCGCCGCCGCACTGGCAAGTTGTGAAACAGCTTGTCAATAGACACTGTCGTGCCGCGCTGTGCAGCTACAACAGCAGTATCCTTGAGCTTGCCCGACGGCTCAAAGGTAAGCTTAGTACCTTTGGGGACATCTTCAGCTAAGCAAGTCGTGATGGTGACTGATGACAGAGCACAGAGGGAAGCTAGAGCCTCGCCACGGAATCCAAAGGTTTGCAGGGCGGCAATGTCGGAGTAAGTAGCTAGCTTCGAAGTATGATGTTTCAGCGCCACGGACTCATAGTTGGCCGGGGAGATGCCGGAGCCATTGTCCTGAATTTCTATTGAATCCAGTCCCTGGTTTTTGAATCGGACGTCTGACAGGGCAAAAGGCACGTCAGTCGATGTGGTCTAAATGAGATGCAGGGTGATGCCATACCGAGGGTGGTCGACCCAGCGTCTACGCTGTTCTCGACGAGCTCTTTGACGACCGAGCAGAGGTCTACAATGACCTGGCCGGATTGGATTTGATGGATCTTGCAAGCGAGTTAGAACCAGTGTTGGTTTTTGACGTCATTATCCACGGCAGGTTACGGTTAGCCGACAGTAGAGGCACCAACACTACGTCCATCGATCTGCTTGATAGTTGCCATCAGGCAGGCCAATAATGCTGGGGGCCTAATAAAGACTGCTGCGACTTTGACGGCATTTGATCAACAGCCAACTGACTTATTAGCGTAAAGACGATCTATCGCCGCAGCAGCTCTCAGCCCTCGATTCATTACAATTGGGTGGACGCGACTTTTTGGTGACACTCGAGCGCGTGTCGCGTGTCTCTTATTAATGGGCGGCCAGGCGGCCCGTTTATCAGCCGGGCGGGGGGCGGACTTCGCGACAGGGCGATTGGGACAGCGGAGCGGGTACGTCGTATTTGGTGTGTTTCAATGCCGAGAAGTTAGTGGGTGTTTGACAGGCAGAGCTCCGTTACTTACTATTTAGTAGAAAGTCGGGCGCACTACGATATCAAGAGACGCGCGTCCTAGAAACTCTCAAACCAACGGATGGATGGTCCATTAGGGCAATTATGCCCTTTAATACTGGTGCGGAATCACGGCATTTACTGAAGTATTTACTGGATTTACTGCGGAATCCATGAAGAAGCAGACAGAGAGACAGGCTCAAGCCATGACTTTGACCTGGAGGCACAACGGGTTGCGGGTTTACCACGGCCAGTAAAATGAGCTATTCAGGACTAGCGCACTCGCCGCTCTAGCTAAGGCTCAGCTCAGGCCCATCCCAGACACATCTCAGTCATGTAGTTGATGTATATACTTTGCCTAAGCTTAAGTCTCTCCCAGTGGCGTGTGTCCACTAACCTTAATACTTAAATAGTAGGTAGACGGGCACGATGGGTGAAGACCAGTTTGTTGGGCCATCAGGCAACCAGCGATCTGAAAAGTGGGTCCACTTATCACGACTGGACTAAAAAGGCCAGGAGCTCCACGTCAACTCCCCTTCGTCCTCTTGCTCCCTTTCAGTGCTACGCGGGATATCAACCCGTAACTTCTGTTCTTTTCTACGATGATCAATGATGAACACTTGGCATAGAGAGCTCTCGCAATGGACAGAACTGTCGCTTCATGATCCAAAATGATGCACACAAGTACTCTGAGGTCATCTGCGGTAGTTTCTCTACGGAAAGATGGGCGCGTGCGTGGGTTTGCAGGGCAGCCTTCGTCTCGTCGAGATACCACAGGTATCACTTAGATTTAAGTAGAACAGCTAGTCTTTCAGATCCTTTCTTTTGCATTTCATGGAGTCGTCACGTTATGATATGTGGGCATTATTCCAAAACGGCGGAAGTCTTGTCTTGTGCATCGGTGGCTGGGCTGCGCATATGCTAAGCCACTACGTCGTAGGTAGCGCTCAAGGTCAGCTCAGGCTAAAGCGGCGAGGCTCAGCTTTAATTGGGGGCCTGGTACGACGTAAAACCCATATCGAGGGTTCCCTCTTTGTGGGCAGGGCAGCGCAGTGGGCGTCCAGCCTCTCTGCCTACCTTCAGTTATTAGCTGCGGAACACATATTGTACAGACTACTCGTACATACAGCACACCCACCCCTTGCGTATGGTTGATGCAAATAATATAGTGCACACGGGCCGCCCCTGTGTCGTCTGGTCGTTTTTGCAATGATGTACAGTACAGTGATGCGTTTGCCGTTTATGTCGGTTGTCTTGGGGCGAAACACCATGACAGGCGGTTGCCGCCCTTGGCCGAGTTTCTAGGATGTCTGTGTTGCGAGCTTGGTACCTAGGTATTCATACTCGTAATATGTACTCAGCAATGCGACTACACCTCATGGTGCTCTCATGTTTTGTATTGCTTCATCACTTACCTACCTACCCCTGTTCACAGTGAGAGAACCGTTGCATCAACTCGTATAAAACCCTCCGCCCTGCCATACACGTCTAACCAACCAGCACTGGCGTGCCGCCTCGTGCCTATGGCGCATCTGCAGATCAGGCTGCGCCTCGTAGGTTCGGCATGTATAACACACACAAGTTTCATTAGTAGGCAGACTTCTGCTTCCTCTCTATATCAATACAATAGCAGTAGACGCTCCGCACTAGAAGCACCAATATTAATATCTGTGCTATGCAAAGAAGCAATGGCAGCGCCAAAAATCAAATACGACGTACTCGTAGAAAAACGAGGCTTGGCTCTTGTGAACAAGATTTAGTGGGCACGAAGCCGCCCGCAACATTTGCCCACGCACCGCTAACTCATTACGCACAGGGGGGCCATACAGCGCCCAAAGGAGAGCAAAAACAGGGGCGAATTCCCACCAGGCGCTAACTGTAAATGGCATCCACAGGTGGGTCCATCGCGATAGTCGACCGACAGGACTATCAGAGGAGGCCAATTTCCCATCCTCTGCAGGCCAGCCAGCCCAGGGCCCATCCACCTTCACCATCCACGTTTACCGCTCATACCGGCTGGAAACTCTTGACGGCATGCGTCGCCCGCTTCACTGCGACGACCTGCAGAACTAATCCCAACCAATTCGCTCTGTGTAAGCGGTTATCGTCGCCAGGACGCCTCGCTCGTCAAGAACGTCGTCGGTACGAAATTTCGTGCCATTGCGGCTGCAACCAGCCCCGGACCGCCCGCTCGTTGTTTCTCCTTCTTCCCACGCCCACGGTAGCCGGCTTGTCACCTTACTGCACCGTATACCCTCGTTGCGACTCCCATCTTTCTGCCAACTCTTTCCCCTCGGGGATTCCCACCTCGCGAGCTCTTTTTCCTCATGACGAGGCGCTCGTCTGGGTCGGCCGATAACGACGGTGACGCCTCAATTGTTGACCCCGAAACCATCGACACAGATCCCGAGAGTCCTACCGCCGGCCTCAAATCCCGTCCTCTCTCAACTCGCAGAGCTCGCCGCCCCAGCAATCTAGATTGGAACCACGCCAATGCCAACACGAGTAGCAATGGTCATGCCGGCGCGAAGCCTGTAGCCGCCGCCTCTTCGTCTCAATCACCGACCCTTCCCGCTTCGGCCTCCGGCATGGGCCACCCCAAAAAGAACTCCCCGCCTCGGCCGCGGAACCAGACTCACCGCGGACGACTCGGTTCATGGTCCATTTCCCTCTTTGCTCTCTTGACTGCTGGCATCGGCCTTGTCTTGTTGGCCGGCATCGTACAGTCTCTCTTGACCCGACAGCAGGAGCCAAAGGGGTGTCGCATGTCATACATGAGACCATCATACATCCGATTCAGCGAATTCGACACCGAGCACACTCGCTTCGCAACTAAATATTCCCTTTATTTATATCGAGAACAGAGCTTAGATGACGAGAACCAGGTAAGCTGTTCGCTCTACATGCTATTTTAATTGGAAGCACCGCTAATCCCTCGTAGCTTCGCGGTATCCCCGTCCTCTTTATCCCTGGCAATGCCGGGAGCTATAAACAAGTCCGGCCGATCGCTGCCGAGGCCGCCAACTACTTCTATGACAAACTGCAGCATGATGGCGCCTCGGTCAAAGCAGGCGTCCGAAACTTGGACTTCTTTACTGTCGATTTCAATGAAGACATTACGGCCTTTCATGGCCAGACATTGCTCGACCAGGCTGAATATCTAAACGAGGCCATCCGATATATCCTTTCCCTATATTCCGACCCGCATCGGGCCCGTCGAGACTCTGGCCTGCCCGATCCGACGTCTGTCATCATCGTTGGCCACTCCATGGGCGGTGTTGTCGCACGAAGCATGCTTGTCCAGCCCAATTACCAAGCAAACTCTATCAACACCATAATCACCATGTCGGCGCCACACGCCAGACCTCCCGTCACCTTTGACGGCCAGATTGTCCAAATATATGACGAAATCAACGAGTATTGGAGACGGGCATATTCACAAAAATGGGCTAGCAACAATCCCCTCTGGCATGTCACCCTGGTGTCGATTGCTGGTGGCACTCTAGACACCGTGGTACCTTCTGATTACGCCAGCCTCGACTCCCTTGTGCCAGAAACCCACGGCTTCACCGTCTTTACCGCCGGCATACCCACTGTTTGGACCAGCGCAGATCATCAGGCCATCATGTGGTGCGACCAGTTTCGGAAGATTGTCTCTCGTGCCTTGTTCGACGTTGTCGACGTCCATAGGGCTGGCCAAACCAAGCCTAGAGCCGATCGCATGCGCACCTTCAGAAAACGTTTCCTGCCCGGCCTCGAAGCAACGACGGAAAAGTCTTTACTGCAAGGACCACCGAATGTATTGCTGACACTGAATGACGAGGCAAGCAACATGATGACTTCTGAAGAGCGCTTGGTTCTGCGGCAGCTCGGCACAAATCCTCAGCCCAACGTCTACCTTCTTCCGATTCCTCCTCAAGAGTCTCCCGAACGGAAGCGCTTCTCACTCATCTCCAGCACTCCTCTCAGCGATGTTGGGGAAACTGGACGAGTTGAAACGCTCCTCTGCAGTGTATTTCCATCACAGTCTAGTGCTACCGCCGCGCAATTTACGTCGACAATGGATTTTGCCCGAGGCAAAGGCGCATCGACAAGACTGGCATGCAGGAATGCGGCTCCCGATTCCGTGCTGCTACCCGCGTCAACCACTTTGACGAAAAACCCATTTTACCGCGACGGCGAAAGGGAACTTGTGCCCATGTCGCACCTCAGATATGATGTTGAACAGCTTGCCGACTTCCAATTTGTTGCCATTGTCGATAAATTTGAGTCAGAGACCAGAGATTTTCTGGTTGCGGAGTTCACTGACAACTCGCAACATCACAAGCAGTTTGATGTTCCGCTTGCTCAGTTGCTGGCTTTCGGCCTCGAATTTGAGCTTCCTGCCAAGCGCTCTGCAGCTTTTGATGTCGTAGTTCCAGCAATGAAATCTGGACTGTTCGCTTATCGCTTACAAGTCGAACCGGCCACATGCACACCTAACGCACCATTATTCGCGCCTATGGTGCGACTGTACCTCGACAAGCCCTCGGAATCGCGTTTCTACGTCAACGTTAAGGATGCTGATATTAGCCTTCACGGTGTCGCACCGTACATGCCGCCCCCGCTAGAGCCCGCCATCGCCAAAGGCGCGTCACTTGAGTTCTTTTCGGATCCAGCCTGCGAATCTCCTGTCCGGGTTACACTGACTTTTGACCCCTTTGGAAGCTTGGGAAAGCTGTATATGCGGTACCGAACAGTCTTTGCAGCGTTTCCTCTGCTGATTGTAACACTTGTTCTGCGGAAGCAGTTTAGAGTGTATGATGATACTGGCATGTTCATTTCTTTCTCTGAAAGCTTGGACTTGTGCTTGCGCCAATCTATACCTCTTCTTTTGTTGTCGCTCACGCTGTTGGCCACGTCGATCGGCCTCGTACCACGCATTGACGCTGCGCGCCGCGGGAATAATGCCGCTGACCCATCATTACCTACTACAGATTTCCACCGGCACGACTTGCTCATCGGCACAGATGATCCTACCTTCACGTTCTTGGTGCCATTGATTGGTATTATCTGTATTGGAGTTTGTGCGGCACTCCATTACGTCGTTCTCTCCTTGACTCACATTTTTGGTCTGCTGTACGCAGTTGTTCGCCGCCCTTCGACTACCGAAGCGCTCGCAGGAGGATCCCCGATGTTTGTGCCGTCAACACCAGGACGCAGAATGATTTCGACGGCTATACTTCTATTCCTGGTAGCGACATTCATTCCATACCAATTCGCTTATCTTGTGGCGTGTCTGGTCCAGCTTTTTACTGCGGTCAGAGCGCTCCGGATCAGCACCGTCACCCAGTCCGCATCCAACTACAATTACTACCATTATACACATTCAATCCTACTGCTAATGATGTGGGTTCTTCCAATCAATCTCCCCATCTTGGCAGTATGGATCAGAAACCTGGCAGTGCATTGGCTTACTCCATTCTCGTCGCACCACAACGTTCTCTCTATCATGCCCTTCATCCTACTTGTCGAGAATATGACGACTGGGCGGATGGTGCCGCAAATATCAAGCTGGCTACGACACGTCACTAGCATCTTGCTTTTCGCAACGGCGATTTGTGCCGCCGTATACGGCATTTCTCATGCCTATCTCCTACACTCCCTTGTCAACATTATTGCGACCTGGCTAGTTATCCTTCACTCAACAACCACGTCTTGGTCGTTGGCAAATATCACAGCCATATTTGAGGGCAATGCTAGCGAGAGCCGTGAGGATGGAAAGGCACCATGAACCGCACTAGGATAGGAAGGGTTCACACACGATACCCCAATCCCATTTCTGGGAAATGTATACCACCTGTATGGATTCTCAGCAGCAAACACCCGAAAGTAATTATTAATATTATTTGCGACGGAAATATTGTTGGTCTCTTGCGCATGTGGGAATTTGTGCGCTGTGATGAGACGCACCAATTTCTCTTGTCGGCCCTATTCTTCTCTTCTGTTTCTTTATTATTTCCTGTTTCCCGTTTTACTGTATGCATTTTGCCGGCGTTCTGAGTCGAGCGGGTTCGATGTTTTACAAATCGTCAATGTGCGGTTTCTGAAGGTGCCGAATTAAGACTGGGGACTATGGAAAGAGGGCATAGACCGGTTGAAATCTTTTCTGGGGGTGACTCATGTTTTTCTTTTTTTGGATAATTCTGAGAAGCGCAGAAGAAAAAGAGAGAAAATCGGGAGATGTAACAGTGGCAAAGCCTGCTGCTGTTCTTGTACCGAACAAGTGGCAATTGACACTTTTTCGTACGATGCTGGAACATATTCACCTGGCGTACATACAAATTTGGTCAATAGATGTGATAAAGAAACTACCTGTAGCTGCATTAATATACGATTTATAATACCATGACTCTTTAACTTGACTTGTATGCCACGTGCCCATGTACATGTTTATTTCTCACAACGGTTGGCACATATTTGTCTATTGTACGCTAAGTTCACATGTTACCAGTGGCCGCTTCAACAAGAGGTAGACTATCCGATTCAGTCCTGCTCAGCAGCCTTCTTTGCCTCTCTAAGACGCATAAGCTGCTGATGCCGAATAACCCATAATGTAACACCAACGCCCACCACGCACGAAACAAGGGTAACCCCGTACGCAGCCCGATAGCACTCCAGGCCATCGTGGCACACGCGCTCGCCACCAGGTTCCACAACGCTGTGATGATCAAAAATGGTACCATAGAGCAGGTTGAAAACGTTGGATGAGATGACGGGCGCGACCGTCATGAAGCCCCAGTTCTGGCTTAGGCCGCGGATGCCAAACGTCTCGGCGACAATGGAGGGGAAGACGCCAAAGAGGAGGCCGTAGGCAAGACCGGAGAGGCCTGACACGAAGAAGAGGTAGTTGGGGTTGGAGACGTTGATGCCGCTGAGTTGGGCGATGGTGAAAATTAGACCTGCTACTACGAGGCACCAGACGCGGGTTGCGCTGAGCTTTTTGACGAGGAAGTCGGAACCGATGCCTTTGGATGAAAAAAATTGGTAAGGATTTATGCTTGAGATTTTATGTTGGGGCAGGGTTGGCACTTGGGACTTAAAACTTGGACTTTGCTTACCACTTAGGAGGCGGCCGAAAAAGCTACAGAGGGATAAGATGGAGACGTGCATTTGCTGACGGTGGACGAGAAACTCTTCGTCGACGGTTCCGTCGTAATGCTTCCAGAGTGCGTTTGCATCGTTGCCAATGTTGCTGTTATGGTTGTTAGGTTGTTTCTGGGGAAGAAAATTTGGGTTGGATCGAAGAGATTTAGCAACTTACTTGATGGTCATGAGTCCAACACCTGCCATGATGGCCATTATAGAAAATAGTTGCCAAAAGTCTAGGCTCGCCAGCAACTTAAGGCCACGGATATCTATTCGGTAAGACCGGTCTGCATCAACACTTGTGCCTCCCTCATGTTCATTGCGTGTTCCGGAGGCTCCAGACATTAGAGACGACGTCTCGTCAGGTAGGCCGTCTACGGGGTCCTCTGCAGAGTCCACGGTGGGTGTGGCGGCCACGGCGGCCGTTTCCGCTGCAGGAGCCTGGTTCTGGGCAGTAGAGGCAGTGTCAGTAGACGTACCAGGTTCATCATATGGTCCTCGCGGCTTTGAATCTGCAGAGGATGTCCTCCTCAGACGCTGTCCAGCCGAAGCACTTGACCCAGCGCCAGGTTCCGATCCCGGTACGGCATGGTACGGGGATGTATGCGGATAAGGCTTGAGGAAGAAGAATCCCGCAAACGTAAGGCCGAATGTGCCCCAGGATAATAGCTCCAGAAATGCGCTTGGGTCGCCAGGAAACAGAATTGAGCCAAAGAATGAGAAGAAAAAGGCGCTGAGACCGAATGCTGCGAGAGGGAATGCGGTCGCCGTTCCGCGATGGTGGGGCCAGTTGACGGCAGATATCTTGACCGAGGCAAGAAATGCCATGCAGCTGCCGAAGCCGGTGAGATAGGAGAAGAAACAGAGAGTTGGTACAGATCCAGCGGCTTTATCATAGGCTTGGTGAAGAGGGAAGTAGCCAATGGCCAGGAGAAAGGCGCCGGCAAAGACGGCTGGTCGTGGTCCTAGGTTCTGATGATCGATGAACATGCCAATAGGAGGTCCCATCGAATACATGCCCAGGTTGCCAAAGAGACCGACCAAGTTGCTCTCCGTTGACGAGAGCTTTAGTCGCTCTGCGAACTGAGGGGCCCATGCCGAGTAGACATACTAAGAGAAGAAAGGGTTAGCTGCGGTGGCATATTCGTCATGAGCTTCCCGGACGCTGTATGAGGACGCAACATAATATCAAGTCCTTCATCATGTCACGCCTTCTCTTCGGGAAGCCGGCTTCACAGCTCGATTCAGAACTCACATTTGTACCGCATGCTAGAGAGACGACCGTGGCGGCGATGCTGGCAATAATCCTCCCCCGGCGCATGTCGTGCTGATACATCGTCGGGTACAGGCGCCGGACGGGCAGTGATGCAACACCCGCAATGCGTTTGGAAACAAAGCTGCTATATAGGCCGCTTCATCGAAGTCTTTTTTGCGAGATACAGATCGCTGAAACAGAGCACTGAGCAGAAATGACCAAACGGGCGCCGAGTCACCGAAAAACAATAGGAGATGTAGAGTTCAGAACTCGATCGTGTCCTGTAGGTATGATGCGGCTATGCGTATTACCTAACATGGCGGAACAAAGAGACAAAAGAGTCGGCTCCGGGGTCGGCATGGTTGTCGTGGTGTCGGGTCTCGTGCCCGCCCGGGTCACTGGTGACGGAGCTGTGACACGCTGTAACGCCGGCTAACGCAGCCGGCAAGCCTCTGCAGGTACTGTGATAGTGGACTCTCCAGGGCCTGGCTCCCAAACTGGAGCCAGTTATAGCCGACCATGCGCCTTCGCCTTACAGCGGCCCAGCCACCGACCACATGTAACTTGCAAGGAGAGCCGCACCTTACGTAACCCCCCACTGCGCCTACCTACTCACCTGATCCGGTCTACCATCGTCATTCCTGTCGCCATTCGTGCAAACCAGTCCTTCCAGCTTGAAGCTCACCGCCTGTCAACGCGCATCGACGCTGCTTTCTCTATCAATATTTCATTATAGTTTATTCTCCTTTTCTTTGTCTGCAGACTACCGGCTTTCGAGTAGCCACCCTCCCACGACGATGGGTGCGCTTCTATCGTTACCGCTGCTCGCGGTCCCAAGCATGGCAACCGTAGGACCCCCCAATCGCTATCGCGGCACTTGCGTTTGTGCAGGCATGTTCTAAGAGGCTAACAAAGCTGTTGTTCAGGTGCTCTCTTTCGCAGCCAGCTGCTGCGGTGCGGCGACATGCTCCATGGTATGCAGCGCTTGCGGCAAGTGCGGCAATAGGTTCGTCACCATCTTCAAACTACTAGAAGCCCTGGCCACGACGTAGCTAACTGGCCTTACAGCGTCGCAACCCGTATCGCATACGCCCTCATTCTCCTAGTCAACTCGATTTTATCATGGATTATGCTCACGGATTGGGCCATCGAAAAGCTCCAGCACTTGATGCTCAACTACGTCAAGATTAACTGTCCAAACGGAGATTGCTACGGCTGGCTGGCAGTTCACCGGATCAACTTTGCCCTTGGGCTCTTCCACCTGGTTCTCGCAGGCCTTTTATTCGGCGTCTCCTCCTCTAAGGAACCACGAGCCGCGCTACAAAACGGATACTGGGGTCCGAAGGTTATTGCCTGGATCGCCTTCATTGTCCTGTCGTTTCTCATCCCCGACCAGTTCTTTCTCTTCTGGGGCAACTATATTGCCTTGATTGGCGGCATGCTGTTCCTTCTGCTCGGTCTTGTTCTGCTCGTCGACCTCGCACACACATGGGCCGAGTACTGCCTTGCGCAAATCGAGGACACTGACTCTAGGTTCTGGCGTATCGTCCTCATCGGCTCTACGCTGGGCATGTACGCCGCCTCCATTGCCATGACTGTTATCCAATACGTCTTCTTTGCCAAGGGCGGCTGCTCCATGAACCAAGCCGTCATCACGATCAACTTGCTCCTCTGGATTGCCATCTCCATCATCTCTATTAACCCAACAGTCCAGGAGCACAACCCCAAGGCCGGTCTCGCGCAAGCAGCCATGGTTGCTGTCTACTGCACATATCTCACCATGTCCGCTGTGTCCATGGAGCCTACTGACAAGAAATGCAATCCTCTCTCCAGCGGAGCAGCCCTTCGACGCACTTCCGTCATTATTGGCGCAATCGTCACTATGCTGACCATTGCCTACACCACAACCCGCGCAGCGACTCAAAATCTCAGCCTCGGCGGCTCTAACAGCGTTCGTCTTCCCGAGGACGATGAGCACGGCCTCGTCTCGCAGCAGCCCGGCGGTCATCGCGCAATGAGAGCCGAAGCTCTCCGCCGGGCCGTTGAAGAGGGAAGTCTTCCCGCCGATGCGCTGCTGTCCGATGATGACGAAGACGACCACGGCGAAAACGGTGTGCACGACGACGAGCGCAACAAGACGCAGTACAACTACAGCATGTTCCACATCATCTTCTTCCTTGCTACTACTTGGGTAGCGCTGCTGCTCACGTTTAACTTCAACCAGGAGGAGAATGTGACGGACAACTTTGCAACCGTTGGACGTACCTACGGAGCCACCTGGATCAAAATTGTCAGCTCCTGGGTCTGTCATGCCATGTATATCTGGACTCTTGTTGCGCCGGTTGTGCTCCCTGAGCGCTTTGACTTGAATTAGGTGTCTGGAGATCCATTTTGGAGTTTTGGAGCTCTTGTATTTTCCCCTTTCCATTTTAGCATAATCAATTCTACTATGAAGCGTTCTCTTTTTAATCGACAGAACATCACACGATTGCGTAAGGCTTCATTTTTGGGGGGGTTTAGTGAATAATAGTACTGTAATACTAGTCTAGTCAACGCCGTCTATAGACGGAGCAACCTTCTCTCATTTTCTGTAACGGTATATCCCTTGACTGGCCACGATATCATCCTCGTCTTCCGGTAGCCTCCGTCCAGCAAGAGATCATTCGGCATTGTTCAGATTCTTCCAAATGAGCAGACCAACGCCGAGTTGCATGAGAAAGGAGCATGAAATAGTATAAATTGGCTCGTGAGAACATCAATTGAGGAATTAAACGTAACAATGGCTAGAATACGGTGTCGTCTTTTTCGTCTTTTTTGTCGTTCTTTTACAGTGTTGTCTTTTTCTTTTAAGATATATTTTCCTTATTCGACAGTCAACGGTGTCTGGCCAAGCTTCTCGGCTTCCCCAGTGGCGTGGAATCCGTCCATGGTAACGGTCACGGCACCGGCTTGAACAAGCTATGAGGATGATTAGCGCCTTATTCTGAGCATTAATGGTAGGGCAATAACTTACAGCGCGGGAGAGATCCTCAATCAAATCGTTGACGTCTTCGATACCAACACACAAACGGATAATATCCTCGGGCATTTGGCGCTCTCGTCGTGTCTTGGCGTCGATACTGGCGTGACTCATCTGGCAGGGCATGCTGATCAGACTGTTGACACAGCCAAAGCTGACACTAATGGCCCAAAGTCTGGCAGCTTCGACAATGCGCTGAGATACGGCGGGATCGCCTGTCTCAAAGGCCAGCACGGCACCAGCGCCGCGAGAGATGGACCAGTGAAGGTCGTACTGGGGGTGTGACTTGAGGCCAGGATAACGGACGCGGAAACCGCGAGATTCAAGGAACTCGGCAATTGTCTGGGCGTTTGCCTGCTGCTTCTCCATGCGGATGGCAAGGGTCTTGACGCCGCGCATGAGGAGAAAGGAATCATTAGGCGAGAGGCCGCAGCCAGTTGAGTTGATGGTAAAGTACAGCTTATCTCCGACAGCAGTATCGTTGCAGGCAATTACACCAGCCATGATGTCGTGGTGGCCGGAGAGATATTTGGTGCCAGACTCGTAGACAATATCTGCGCCGAGATCGAGCGGGTTGCAAAGCATCGGCGACAGCATGGTGTTGTCGACGACCACTAGTGCCTTTTCGTTTGCAGCATGAGCCTTGCTGGCAATTGATGTGATGTCGACAATCTTAATAAGTGGGTTGGTAGGGGTCTCGAGGAGGACCATAGCAGTCTTTGGCGAAATACGCTGCTCCACAGCCTCAACGCTGGTTGTGTCGACATGGTGGACAACGATTCCTTGATTAGAAGCCAGGTACGTCAGGAGGCGATGCGTGCCTCCGTACAAGTCATCGCCCGTGATGACTTCGTCGCCTGGGCGGAGAACACGAGTGATTACATCCAGAGCACCCATTCCGGAGCTGACAGCCAACGCCCGGTTGGCATTCATAATCTTGGCGAGGTGCCTTTCGAGATATGTTCTGGTAGGGTTACCGGAGCGTGTGTAGTCGTATTCCTGCTGGCCACCGCTGGCCGATGTTTGCTTAAAAGTCGCTGATTGATAGATAGGGACGCTCGATGAGCCGTATTGGTCCTTGCTGTCTGTGTACACGAGCTCAGTCGCCAAGGCGTAGCGGCGGCGCCCATTGCGAGGGCTCGAGGGTGCCGGCGAGGGCGGTAGATCGTGACCATCTAGGTCAAACTTCTTGAGAGGTGAAATAGGTTTGTCGTTGGCATCAGAGCCATTGCCATTTGGCGGAGGAGGGCCATCGGACGCCATGGAATCGGATGATGAAACTGCGTCCAGCGCAGTAATATCCTTTCAATGTGCCGTTCGGGCGGATGTATAGACTTATTTCGTGGAGCGAGCAAAAAGAGGAGAGGTTTCTTTTTGCGTTTACGGTGATTGAGCAGCTCCGGGGGAAAATTGAGAAGCAGATTAGTAGAGAAGGAGGGAGAAGGCTGGTGCAGCTACTGTGTGACTCGGAATTCCATTGCGTGAGCCGGTCCTAGATCAGAAATGCTGGGGTGCAGGGAAAAGACAGGTACGTACCGTTTGTTAGCATGTCACCGCTCTCTGGCTTCCGACTAACGGAGGTTCAACGGCGGTAATGGCGGGGTACTAGTGGAAGACTGTGGCGTAAACCATGACAGAGAGGTATTGCACTAACAGTTGATGGTCATTTCTGTGGGGTGCCACGATTGCGTGATCCAGTTTGGCGGTCGACTGCTTCAAAGCTCCGTCTCTCACCTGGGGGCTACCCGGAACACGGCATTCGATGCCGAAAAATGTCCAGCCTAATACGTAACAGCCAGCAAGGAGCTTCAAAAAGACCAATTATGTCACGGAAATGGAACTTGATGTATGAGCGCACTATCGAATTCATTCATATATGTTTCTTGGTCCAGTTCCAGTGTTCTATCTATCTACAATATGAGAGCGCTCGTCTGAGCTGGTATCGTACAATGGCCTGCTATTACCCTCTAAGTGTCTACTAGATTAATCCTGCTCCTCGACAACGAGCTCGTCAACGTCTTCGTATTCATCTCCATCGCTTTGCGAACTTGCCTTTGTCTTTCCTCTAGACTTTGACTTCTTTTTTGCGCCGCCGGATCCCAAAGGAAGCTGTCCGCCTCGGTTGCCAAAGAAGTCATCGGTTCGAATACCTCTAAATTGAGAACCATCAACAGGCGCCATGGGTCGACCAGACGTTCGATTCTCTTTCATATATTCCCGCACAGGAGCCATAGCGGCGTCTCGACAGGCTTCCTTTATGTCACTACCGGACATGCCAGCAGTGAGCTTGGCAATGTAATCCAAATCAAAGTGCTCAGGATCGGTCTTAGCATCCTGTAGAACAATGTCGAGAATCGTGCGGCGCTGCTGCTGGCCTGGAAGCGGAACAGGGAACTTCTTTGGCATTCGTCTCAAGATTGCCTCGTCGATATCATGGATACGGTTTGTGGCGCCGAGAACAACAATCTGGGCGGGCATGCCTGACGAGTTTGCAGACGTCAATCCATCCCAAAGAGTCATGAACCTGGAATGAATCAGCACTATGCTTCCGCGGCGGAAATGGTCGCGCCAGACACTTACTCAGCCTTGACCATGCCACTAGCTTCGTGTTCGCCGCTGCGTCGGGTTCCAAGGACAGCATCAATCTCGTCGATGAAGATGATGGCAGGTTGCATCTTGCGAGCGAGCGAGAAAACAGCACGAACAATCTTATTCGAATCACCATACCACTTCTCCGTAAGAGTAGAAATATGAAGGTTGATAAACGAGGCGCCGCTTTCGTGAGCAACTGCCTTGGCGAGCATCGTCTTACCACATCCAGGAGGACCAAAGAGTAAAACACCGGAAGGCGCCGACAATAGCGATGAAGCATGAGAATAGAGGTGAGGCATAGTAAGTGGGTAGATGATGGACTCCTTGAGCTCCTCGATAATCGCATCCAGGCCACCAATATCTAAGATTTTTTGTCAACGACATGCGCTAATTGGTGCAGTTTGATTTGGGTCAACTCACCATCAAAGCCAACATGGATATCTTCTGGCGAAACCATTTCCAGTGCAATCAAGTTTTCGTATTCATTCAGCACTAGCTCTTCCACACGCTGCTGTCCCTGTTGCAAGCTGCTTTTATCTCCGTCGTTATTAGGGTCAGTCTCATTGCGCTGGCGGTTTATGCGCTCGAGATGGGCCTTGGCCCGCTGCCGAGCCTGTTCGTGCTTCTCCTTGTCCGGGTCCGCGAGGTTGCTCAGTATTGGGTTTAGGAAGTTTTTTGCAATGTAGAGACCGGCCGTCATCTATAAGGCTCGAAGTTAGTGTCAGCCATGTCTGGTGCCTTGGCGGCTGTAGATCCTGTGGCTACTTACCATGCCGGCAAACAAGACCAGGTCCATGGCGACATCGCCGAGTTTACGTCGTTCACCCATACCGGTGACCCAGCGCAGCCACTGCCCCGGCTGGTTGGGCATGAGATAGTAGAACCAATGTAATACAAACGTCTCTCACTGCGGTGTAGACGAGTGGCTATAATTTGCAAAGCTGTGTGTCGATGTGAAGTCGAAGATAGGCTGGCCAAGTAAAATCTCCCAGCGGCTACCTTGGAAAGAGATGTCGCGTCCAGCTAAGTCTTCACATGTATTTGAGAAACGCCACGGCTGCCACAGTTGCACGCCGCGCTCTCAGGGGGTACCTGTGGAGTACACGCCAGTCGCTCCTCAAGCGTGGCCAGATCCTCGGCTTGTACGATGAGACGTCACACTTGCAAATTGAGCGCGATTAGCTAATCTTGCGCCACAGCCCGCCAAAATGTGGCATGTGGGCGAAGCGGCATAGCGTTTGTTTACATTCAACCAGAAAAGGAAATCTACCAAAGGAATCCCGCCATCTTTCGCAACATTATTTCCTTGTCGCTATTTGACCATATTAGATTCTGGCGCATCGCATTGCACTTGAAAAATATAATTATATGATACTATCTCGACGATATACGTTTAAAGTTCAATTTGCAACGAATAACGACACGCGACGAACATGGCGCGCGTAAGAGCCGCAGGTCGCCTCGGAAGCCTGGTGGGATCCGACTCGGAACCGGATTTGGGAGGAATCGATGTTGCCGCATTGCCGCGGAAGAAAATGACTGTTACGAAAAGCGCACCTAGCAACAGAGTTGTCAAACCGGCGCAGAAAGTGACGGGACATGGCGAGAGAAGGACCGCCCGACGCGGAACGCCCCCCCGCCAGGCGCTGGCTGACAAGAGCAATGTCAAAGCAACTAAATCTCAGAATAAGAATGAAAAATTCAAGTTTGACGACGACACAAGCCTGGACGGGTCGACCGATGAAGAGTTGTATAAGCCACAAAAGAAGACACACATGGCGATGGAAGCTCGAAAACCACAGAGGGGCATTAAAAGCAGCTTAGTGGAAAATGCAGCCCACTATGCGTCCTACGAGCCCCGGAAAGACTACGAAGCCGCAAGAGACGAGATTCCTGAGACGCAAATGACGGATAATGTAGATATGGTCGACGTATCCGACTACGAGGATCCGTCCGGCGAAGAAGAACATCAGCAACCTGCGCTCGCCGTTTCAAAGAGTACATCATCCGAAGGGGATGCTGAAATTGCGAGTCTGAGGAAGCGCCTACGAGAGATGACAGAAAAATACGAGGGATTGGAGGAAAGGCACCGGGAGCTGCGGGACGTCGGCGTCAAGTCTGCAGAGCGCAACTATGACAAGCTGCGGAAACAAGCGGACGAAAGTTCGGCAAGTATGTCAACCTTACACTACCTTGAAATGTATAAGCTAAACTGATGAAATTTTTTAGCCGCAAGCAAAGTTATCGCTGAGCTGAAGAAGGAGCTCGAATATCAACAGAAGACGTCGCGTGCTGCCGAAGATTTGCGACGGCAGCTGGAGGACAGCGAAGAGAATGGGAAGAACTTGCTGGCAAAGGTCTCCGACGTAACCCAATCTCTATCCGATGCCCAGCATGAGATTAAAACCTTGACGACGAAGCTTACCGCGAGTCGCTCAACCGAGGCAAACCTGAAGGCGCCGGGGAGCGCAATGAAGGGCAACGCTGCGCGGAGCTGGACAGGTCAATCGGAGCTTATGCATGCCGCACATGCAAAGGAAGACTTGTATGGAGATTTGACTGGGCTTCTTGTCCAGAGCATGAAACGAGAGAATGGCGAAGATGTCTTTGACTGCATTCAAGCAGGTCGCAATGGCAGTGAGTCTACCACCAAGACGAATCACACCTGGAAACATGACTAACAAAGGTAAAGCACTGCACTTTAAGCTTGCCCTAGGCCCTGGTGAAGATTCGGACCGCTACGAGGATATGCAATTTACTTATAAGCCCCAGCTGCAAAGTGATCGTGACGGAGACTTGATGGAGGTCTTGCCTGGCTACCTGCAAGACGTGATTAGGTTCAAGCGATCACATGCATCCAAGTTTTACTCCAGAGTGATCAAGGCCCTCACCGAGAGGAAGACGGAGTAAACGGTGCGAGCGAATGGTTTGCAAGGCATGACACGAAGTATGCACATATCTGGCGTTATGGTTGATACCCTGGGAAGAAATCATTGAGTAGCGGGGCGGAATATTTTGCTTGAAACGCAACGGTGAGCGAGTTGGGCTAAATTTTGAATATCCTCTTAAATTCCTACATTATACATGTTACAGCATTTGATCTGTATAAATAGGCCACTAGCAGACCGTTTTGCCTTGCCAGTGAATGCTACTAATTTATTATGGGCTATCTCTATGGGCCGCTATTTTAGCCCAGGTTACGGATGCGGCAGGCATCTCGGTTAGACTCCTTTCAGGAGCCTGTATAATAATAGCCTAGTAGAGAATGCATGCGATCGGACCGGATGGGTTCAGGTGGATTTTTGGCGCAATGCGCTAGCCGGGACGCTGGCACCGGTAAACGCAGCTTGAGCACCGAATCTCCCGAAATAGGCAACAAGGAATGTTTCTAGTGGACAGCCTTACCGCAGACGTCAAAGTTTATATCCGCAGTCGACGACAGGGGCAACTGCATTCGTGATAGGCCAATCAGTTACGACGACCTGAAATCGGGATAGCCTCCGTACGTTGAAGTGGCACCGTCTTACACTGAACCATGTTGCCCACAGCTGCGGATGAACAGGGACCTTACGGCATGGTTCGAGGCCCGAGTAGGCCAAAGTATCCGACCTACTCGATGTCTCAGCCGCTCGCTTCTTGTGGATGGCTATGTCTGTATTGAGGACCTCGTGCGGGCTGTGTACGTATGTGTGTTGGTTGAGTCTGCTCGTATCGGCGAGGTACGGTTAAAGTGAGAACAGTATCCACTCGTGCGGCTACGACTGCTTTCAGCCCGGAATACTTTTGCTTACATTACAGAGGCTGAGTTTGATAGAGGCTGCGTGTGAGTCTCTGTAATTGCTGCAGTTTTGATACGGCAGTGTCTATATAACTTCCCCTCTGCCCTGCTTCAAGTGTGAAGGAAGTTATGCAGCACACTCCCTCCCACACACTCCATTCTTACTGTCAGTATTGGAAACAGAATACTCTTCATACACTTTGATTCATCCTCCATCTTCTATCATAGCCGTCCTCACCTAGACTTGACCATGAAGACCACTGTTGCTGCCTTTGCCGCCTTGGCCGTCGTCGCTAATGCCAAGTCTGTCACTGATGCTCTCAAGGACATGACTACATGCGGCTGGAAATGCCTCCCAGTTGCTGCAAAAGCAGCTCAGTGCGGTCCTAGCGACTTGAGTTGTCTTTGCTGGGAAACCCCAGGCATATTTTCGTCCACAATCCGCGTCGACTTTACCGGCTGCCAAGAGGAGACGGCTGGCTGCGGTAACTATGCTGATGCTACTTTTGGTAAGACATCCCTTGAAGATACTGTTTGCTGCTACTGGTAAAGAAATGATTAACTGTTTGTATGTTCTTAGATCTTGGGATTGCCATGGACAAGGCTTGCGAAGCCTACGTCGACAAGCCCCCCTCCGCGGACGAACAAAAGGAAATCAACGACTACATCACCGTACATATTGAGGAAGCTCGGAATGGTATAGCTGCTCCGCAGCCCTCTGAGCCAGTTTCTGAGGCCCCTGTTTCCACCAGCGTAGTGAAGGCCGATCCTCCTGCAGCTACCACCAAGCCCGCTAGTGGTTCTGAAAGCTCTCAGGCGCCTAAGCCGAGCAAGTCTGCTGCGCCGTCAAGCCCGGTTCAGAGTGTACCAATCTCTGTTCCTACTGGCGGTGCTTCGACTGCTGGATCTGTTGTCGGTCTTGTAGGCGCTGTTGCCATTGCTGCTCTTTTGGTGTAAGTCGGTCGTGGAACGAGCTGGCGGCACGAAGCTTGTTGAACCATGGTCATCATTGGTGGCTGGATCGAGATGATTGATTAGTTCCTAAAGTAGTTTTCTTTCTTTTTAGCTGACTTTGGGGTTCTTAATTTAATGTTGGTTCTCTGGATTTTTACATCTAAGATTGTATTGTGTCTGGGTGTGATGATATGCATGACAGAATCAGCTTTGCGTAACATATAATTACAAGAAAGACAATCTGTCTGATTCCTCTCCAAACGGGGGCAAGAGAGTACCTGAATTGTCAACACCCTTTTTACATTTTTTTTTTCAAGTTTATTTTATATTTATGTCGCTCCCTGCAATGGTGTCCTCTTTACCCTTTACATTTTGGCCATCCAGGTTGATATAGTGGCTGTACAGTACAAGCCACAAGGTGTTAAAGGGCGAAGAAGAGTCTAGATAGTAATAGAGGATTTGAATGTAAAGATATAGTGTAAGTACATAGTAAAATTGGAAATGTTTGGCTGACTGCTTTATTTAATCGCATTGTTAGCGCCCCCTCTCTTGCACGTTCAGCCCGCAAACGATGGCGAGCAACGTGACAACGTGACGGCTTTACAGGACATTCGCGTTTCGGCGCGGGTGGCCCGTCCCTGGAACTTGGGGCCTCTTTCTGCGCCCCGTCCCGCCGTAATGCGCGCCTTTGCCCGCAAAGTGGGCCGCCAGTGCCGGAGCTCCTTTTCGCGATTGTGGCCTCTGGACAGCCTGTCGCGACGCCACTTCATCAAGGTGCCGGAGCTTGCGCGAAACTTTTTCAAAGGCCTCGTTGTCCACTAACCATGGTGGTATATCCGGTGCATTACTGTTCCTGCTGTTGATTCTTTTTCCTTCTTCTTCTCTAACAACATTCGCTTGCTTCCTCTAACAGAGATAGAGATAATTGGACCAACAAACCGCCTCAAGTCGATCGGATCCAGGGCGAAGCTACACATCGACAAGATACGACCACCGACTCCCAACACTCTCCTTGGCAGCTTGCGACTCGCTTTTAAGACAGTCCAAAGACCTCCTACTCGCCATGGCGGCCTTTTCTCGGTTTGCCTTTTTGGCCATTGCCGTGATCTTCCATCTGGTCTACATCTATTCCATCTTTGACATTTACTTTGTCAGCCCAATTGTCTCTGGAATGAGACTCCACGGCGTTGAGCGGCCGCCTTCAGTGAAAGCTCCCGCAGATAGACTGGTGCTTTTTGTCGGTATGGCGAAAACCTCGTTGCCAATTTCTAACCGTCTTCCACATGCGCTAACAAGCAATTGCTACCAGGTGACGGACTGCGCGCAGACAAAGCATTTCAGTCCTTTCCCGAACCGTATCCCGAGACAGATGCCGACCTCGAACCACGGCCTCTTGCCCCCTTCCTGCGGTCCAAAGTTCTCAACGATGGCACATTTGGCGTATCGCATACTCGAGTCCCGACCGAGTCCCGACCGGGCCATGTCGCATTGATCGCTGGTCTGTACGAAGATGTCTCCGCTGTCGCAACCGGCTGGAAGCTCAACCCGGTCAATTTTGACAGCGTCTTTAACCGATCTCGACACACCTGGAGCTGGGGCAGTCCCGATATCTTGCCCATGTTTGAACAGGGTGCCGTTCCCGGTCGCGTAGACGCCTTCACCTACGAAGCCGAGGCCGAAGACTTTTCCAAGGACGCGACTCATCTCGACTACTGGGTCTTTGACCACGTCAAGGAAATGTTTGCCGAAGCTGCTACCAACAAGACTCTCGACAAAGCCCTGCGCGAAGACAAGGTTGTCTTCTTCCTCCATCTTCTCGGCCTCGACACCACCGGCCACGGTTTCCGACCTTACTCGAAAGAATATCTACACAACATCAAGGTTGTCGACCAGGGTGTCAAGGAGATTACTGACCTCATCAACAAGTTCTACGCCGACGACAGGACCGCCTTTGTCTTCACTGCCGACCACGGTATGAGTGACTGGGGTAGTCACGGTGACGGACACCCTGACAATACTCGTACCCCCCTAATCTCTTGGGGCTCTGGCGTTGCCAGACCGCAGATTTCGAAGAATGCAATTGCACCAGGTCACGATGAATACTCGTCTGATTGGGATCTAGACCATGTTCGCAGACATGACGTCGCCCAAGCTGACGTTGCTGCTCTCATGGCATACTTGGTCGGCGCAGAGTTCCCTGCCAACTCTGTTGGAGAACTGCCATTGTCATATCTCGCTGCCACTGACCGGGAAAAGGCGGAAGCGTCTCTAGTCAATGCGCACGGAATCCTCGAAATGTATCAAGTCAAGGAGGAGAAGAAGAGTTCCAGCCAAATGAAATTCCGCCCTTACTCTGCACTGAGCTCCGAAGACAACACCCCGGACCAGCGATTGGCCGCGATTCGGTCACTGATTGAGGGGGGAAAGTTTGAGGAAGCTATTGAGGAGTCTGACGCGCTCATTCAGCTTGCATTGGAGGGTCTTCGGTATCTGCAGACCTACGATTGGCTGTTTCTACGCGCTGTCATCACCATTGGCTATCTCGGATGGATGGCATACGCCTTCACAACTGTCATTGACATGTTTGTCGTTGGACAACGGTACCCGCCTCAGCGCTCCGCTGCTTCACTTTTATCGTTTGGCGCTGTCCTCGCTGCGCTCTATGCGTCATTCTTGCTGTCCCGCTCACCACCTACATATTATCTTTACACACTGTTTCCAGTGTGTTTCTGGGAAGAGGTCTTTGCGTACCGAAAAAGCCTCGTCGTTGGACGCCAGACGCTTTTTGGCCATATCAAGTCTGCCAGTGCCGTGTTTACCTTTGTCATCCACACTGTGCTTTATATCGGTGTCATTGAAGCCCTGGTAAGTCAACGTTCCCGCCTAGCCTGATATCGCAAGCTAACTGTCTACAGGCTCTCGGCTACATTCACCGCGAATTCTTGACTGGACTTTATATCCTAGGTGCTTTTTGGCCCCTGTCCTATGGATTCTCATTCATGCAGAAGCACGCCGTTCTCAGCGGTTCTTGGGCTCTGTCATGCCTCGTGATGAGTACCTTTACGCTGCTAGAAGCAAACAAGGTGGAGAACATCCCCTTGATGTAAGTATTTCAAGGGCTTGTATCAATCGAGTTGCGTATCTAACCACGTGCATAGTCTGGTTGGCGGCACCGCTATGACCATAATTGGCATTCTGTACCTGTCGTTCGAGGATTTTGTCTTGGCCGACTTCAGCCCTATCAACGGCAGACCTTCTACCAAGCTGACACATCCCTATGGACGCATTGTCACCGGAGTCCAAATCGGGTTAACAGTTTTATCCATGGTTGTAACACGGTCCAGCGCTCTTTCTATCCAGGCCAAGCAGGGTCTTCCTTTTGGAAACCAAATTGTCGGATGGACAGTACTGGGTAAGTAAAACAACGAATGACAACCTTCAATGGGACCTCAACTAAATCGAATTTAGCCTCGTCTTTGAGCATGCCATTACTTCACCGAAAACAACCAAACAATCACTATATGCACCGTCTCATGATGATCTTCCTCACCTGCGCTCCAACATTCGTCATCTTGACCATTTCCTACGAGGGCCTGTTTTACGTTGCCTTTAGCATCCTACTTCTCACCTGGGTGAAAATGGAATACAGCGTCCAAAGGTTTACAATCATAAACTCACCCAAGGATATCAGTGCGGAATCCTCCTCTCCTTACAGACCGCTCCGCCTCTCCGACGCACGCATAGCGCTTTTCTTTCTTGCACTGCTCCAGTCCGCATTTTTCAGCACCGGCAACATCGCGTCCATTTCCTCTTTTAGTCTAGAGAGTGTGAATCGTCTATTCCCCATCTTCGACCCACTCTCGCAGGGCGCGCTCCTCATCCTCAAGATTATGATGCCATTCGTCCTCATCTCTGCCAACCTGGGTGTTCTGAATGTGCGACTCGGCGTAGCTCCGTCAGCGCTCTTCATGGTCGTCATGGCCATTAGCGACATTCTCACGCTGTACTTTTTCTGGGTCGTCAAGGATGAAGGCTCGTGGCTGGAGATTGGCTCGACGATTAGCCACTTTGCCATTGCTAGCTTGCTTTGCGTGTTTGTCGCCGCATTGGAGGCGGTTAGTGCCATGTTTGTTGCCGGCATAGAAGTTGAGGAGGACGAGGAAGGCTCTTCGAATACTGCTGCGGATACGACTGGAAAGGAGGCATCGGCTACCAAGAACGGCGATGTCGCAAAGGGGGCGGGGAATGGCCATGCTGCTTTGCCAGCGGCCGGTAAGGGAAGCGTGAGACAGAAGAAGAAGAAGAGCAAATAAAGATGCGGCCATCACGTACAATCAGGGTAGGGGGAAGAAAACACGACAAGACAAGTAATATATCATAGAACTTAATAGTGAGAAATTTAACAACAATCCTTCCCAGCGAGAAAAACTGCCTCTAAGAAGTTACTGGTAAGAATTGTTTTTATTTTAGTATTATACGTGACTTGGCTCTCGTATGATTAGAAAGACAGGGATACCCGAAGCTTCAGATTCTGCCTAATTAGGCTGCAGTGCTCTAATCGCGCCAATAAACTGCAAATTATTTTCTGCATTTTCGACTTATTGAATTATTAAATCGAGAATGCGTTAATTATAGAATCGCCAAATCGGGCGCTCTCTGCCGTCTTTCTCACAACGTGATGTTCGAGCCGTTACCCTTGCTTCCCACTTTGGACTATGAGAAGAATGACCATATTTTGTGAGAATAACCGCAATGGACGTTTCCCCTTGTAATTAGCCAGGACCAAAAAAAATTAAAAAAGTCAACGGAATAAATCGGATCAGCTTCACACCACGCCCCTGTTTGGCAGATAGGGACGTAATGATCCGCGATGCTATTGACAGGCAGGTCTGGGGTTCTCGGGGCAAGAAGTGTGTGCCCGAAATGGGCTTAGTGGTGTGAAATGCTGCATTGCTGCAGATGCATGGGTGCAGCCTGATGAGTGACATGGATCTGTGAGTGGCTCAGGGGATATGTATTTTTGTTCTTTTTCATGTGAAAGTCGGCTTGTATGCTTTGCGCAAAAATCAGGCTTTTGTTGTTCTTGAGCGTCCCTGAGCATGGTTGCATATTGATTACTATGCATGGCGTTTGATGTTGAACCAGCTCCAACTGCATCATGGCTTGCCTTGGCCACATGGAAGTATTTTTTAAAAGCACCCGTAATTGCAGCAGGCTGCTTGCGTGCGTGTTTTATCTCCTGCTCGTACTGTCTGTCAGGTGCGCGGAGATCCCAGCATACAGCGACATTCAGATTGAGAAACGTGTTTCACCGCGTCTGTCTTCTCCAAACTCACACGTCAGATCATCCTTGTAGTGGCTCGCGCGTTTTCCAACTGCCGCTGAGGTGCTACACCAGCGTCTGAGACTAGTTATGAGACGCCAAGTCTTGCAGTGTCATCCAGTCCATAGTAGACGCGGCATCAGTTGGAACTTGGGTTATATTTCCATAAACCGCAAAACAGTGTAATTAGTCCCATGCCGTCCCGCCCGCATTGACGGTGGACCTACATATTTATGCTTCCTGCCCTCTGATACTGCGACTTCTTTGCGGCAAAGGCGGGAGGGAGGAGTGGGTAGGGGGTTTTCGGAAAACATTGACGAAATCTATGGATTGCCGGCAGTACGGACGTACATGCAGCCACTCTAGAGTACTCCGTACACAGAGTTGCCATCGCGATGCCACGTCCATTATTCAGACTACGGCGACCCACGGTGCGGCAACAGTGGCGATTACAGTCGTGTACAATGAGTAATACTCGCAAGTATGTTGCGGAGCCGTGTCAATGCGGAGATTATGGCTGAGTCGTGGGAGTGACGGCGTAAACCTTGTGCTTGCTGAACTGGACAATACGAGTAAGGTAAGTACGGATAGCGGCTCTCGCCACAGAACAGCAACCACCAGGGTTACATGTTCTGTTGGCTCGGTCGATGGAGAAGCAGAGTAGACAATCATGACCGTTCTTGGTACGCAGCCCAGTTTAACTGGATAAGTAGGTAGGTATGTACCTTATGCAAAGGGGTTGAATATGTAATCACGGCATTACGAAATCCCAGGCTTTGCTGAGTTTCTGTAGTCTGTTTTTGGCAGGCACGGCCAGCTGTCGCTCCTTCTCTGGACGAATGCAGGCACATGTGCAGACACGTGCTTGCCACATGTGCTGCACCAGCGCCGAGCCGGCGTCAGAACACAGCTGGAATAGAATGGAAGACACCATTTTTTGTTCTAGAGTCATGGTTGGCGCCATGTTCTAGATCTAAATGAAGGGATTGCTGCATTGTCAGTGTTAATATGCACTACTTATTGCATCTCTGGCCAGGGACGCCCGTCCTGTCAAAGCTTCCTTGGTATGAACCGGTGGTACACACCGGATGAAGATCCGATGTTGATGCCAGAGCCACGACAGGGAATTGCTATCTTGGGAAGCGACTTCATGAAGAGGAACAGCATTCACTGTCTCCATTAAGCTGGTCCAGCCACGCCCGCAGTGCCGAAATGCAGGGGCGAGAGTTGACTTTAGGTTTATTAGCGGGCTCGTCTGTACAGCAATGGAGCCTTTAAACAATAATGGAGTGCTGGTGGCCTCACTGCGGAGCCCCCGTAGGTTGGAGCTACCGCGGGCTAATTTCAAAACAAAACAGATCATTGCAGGATGCATAGTACTTACTCGTACGAGCACTCATGTACAGAGCAAGCGATTGTCGACAGCTGCAGAGCCCGCTATTGTCTTGTATTACTCTTTTATTTTTGGACGGTGCTGCGTCACGCCGCAAAGTGTTGAAACGCAGGCAGAGCCAAACCCTCGTCCGTTTCAATTTGGTGAGGGAACGGCTATCACATGCTTCGGTGTAAGTAAAGGCAGATATGGACTCTCGGCCTATTCATCTGCCCAACGGCACCTTGGCGCACCGTGAACGATTAGGGTTGTCTCTCTTTGGGGCTCCAGCAAGAACCTCTTTAGGCCAACGCCATCTCTCGATTCAACGCAAATGGGCCCCAAGAACCCTGTCGGAAGTGAGCAATCCCCGTCGCGGATTGCCCTCCCCTGCACATCCACCACTGCGCACATCCCACACCCTTTGCCCCCGGTTTCAAACGCACTCATTTCAGCCCAAGCTGCAATTGTGTGGTTAGAAACGTGCCATGCCCCACCCCATGGCAGCCGTTTCCTGACAAATTTGGCGCATCATCGGCGGGCCATCTTGCCGCTAGTACGACCAGGTGATGCATTGCCATCGCTGGGTAGGGAGTCCTCGTTTGCAGGCGTACTCGTATGTATGTATTCCTTATTACAGAATGCCTCAAGAATAGTGGCGAATCAAGCGTGGGGAAAAGTATCCGTGAATGACTCTTTGTCCCCGCTGGTTGTCGTTGCATCCATTCAGATGAGGGCGATTACGGAGTGTTAGTTGCTGGTTCACGCTGCAGCAATGTCCGTTTCTGCTCGTACTCGTAAATACGGCTTTGTGAAATTCGGAGACGCTGGCGACAAGTGGCCGTTGTAGATTTGACTTGCCAAAGATAAAGACTGGAAAGAAGTCTAAAAATAGTATTGTCAATTTAACCCACAAGATCAGGATTTCGAGGAATTCCAAAAAAAATCAAAATCAAAATCAAAATCAAAATTAATAATATCTCAAGGCAAAAGCCGCTCTTAGTCATGCCGAGCGCACCCCAGATTCCCTATCCCACCTTTTCCCCCTTCCCCAGGACCTCCGCAGTGCGCCCTCATTACCCCAACTGCCTGACCCCAGACGTACGAGTAGATATCGGGATTGTTCGGCAAGCCACATATCCATTCTCACCAAAGTGGTGTTCCTGCAACGCCCGGGGGCTTGTGAGTTGGGAGGGTTGGACCAGTGGATGCCAGTGTCTCGTGTGGTTGGAAACGAATAGATCGGGTTAATTTGTTGCCGTAGCTTTTCCGTAGGTTGCAGTGTCGAGGAGGCATGTAAGAATCCCGAGGAGCACGGAACTGCCTGTACGTAGTGAGCTAGCTAGGGGTTACATACGCTTGGGCTGCCGGCAAGCAATATATGTAGAGCGGATCCCACCAAAAAAAAAAGCACAGAATTTACAAAACCGCCTACATCTTGCTTTTGGTCGTCGTCGTCGTGTTCTTTTTGACGTTTTTTTTCCTATTGTTTCTTATTGCCTGGCGCTGGTTGCTGGCTGTTGTTGCCTGGTTCGACATTGGCTTCCGTTTGCAGGGACAGCCCCCCTCTCATTACTGCCAGGTGGCAGCCGATACAGCGTCTTGGGAAACGTCGAGGTCTCTTCCTCCTAACTTAGTATTGGATTTTTTTTTTTAAAAAAAATTATTATTCAGCTGTACAGGAGCCGCGCTATAGACGCCTCGTCGACCTGTTGATAAACAAGCTCGCCTGTACTACGAGTTATCCGACGCATTCTCTTTACCTACCTACTGCAAGCCGCCCAGACGAGCAGACCGTTTGCACACCACCTCACCGTTGACGACGATTGAGTTCCAATACGCCGTCAAAGTAATCAAATATCAGGCCGTCCGTCTCATTCGTTTCTGCTCATCGCATCACTCGCCAGCATCTTGAATCCACGATTACAAATTTGTTGATGCTTGCGCTGTGTATCGTCGCTGCTAGACTGCGTCATAATACCCACGGTTTCACCGTCGCACTTCGAGCCATCGCCGCCCAAACCGACCTTGAACTTTATCCATTATCATCTCCCAAACTACCTCTCGCTGTCTCTCGAAAGTCTTCAGCGTTGGATGGAATCCTCCCACCCTTCGATACGCTGCTGACAAACAAACCGGACCCGCGAAAATCCAGCATCGCCGTTGGCCAGTATTATTATTAACGCTTGTCATTCCACCCCACGATTCCGGAGTCGTCCAAGCTCACTCTTCTCCACTTCGCCGCGCCGTGCTGCTTCTGCGATTAGTACGAGTACTCCGTACGGATGTCATAGGCCTGACTTGGCTGGAGGACTGCAAACACACCCCTGCGTTGGGTCCAATTGCCCCAAGATTCGGCACCAACGGGACGGATAATCGCTTGTCCTGCCTGTCTGTCTTGTCCCGGTCTGGTGCGTGCCCGTCTCTGCATTCGCGCGACATTTTCACCGGCAAAACTCCTGAGGCCTTTTGCTTAACTGTTCCTCTCTTTACCATATTATAACTTGGGCTTCTGCAAAAGACAGCGTTTCTCGTCACTCGCCGAACCAAATTGGCCCGGCGTCACCACGCAGACACTTGAGTATCCGCACGCAACCAGCACTACAACACCACCGCCGCCACCACCCGCATTCACTTGCGACGGTCAAGTCACCCCCGCAGCCCGCCCCGTGGCTTGGCTTGGTGCCTGTACTCCACGAACGCCGCCTCTTGCCCCCGGCCGCTGAGAGCACAGCTCGCTTTGCATTGTCGCCGGTCAGCAGCCTGTCAACCCCCGCCCGACCGTGCCCACGCCCGCTGTCAGCTTCCCGCCTTCTGGTTGCGAAGACAGTTGACCAGTTCCCCATAGTAACTGCCTCCCCGAGAGGTCGACATTCTGCAGGCCAGCTTGCCCGCTCTGCGACCGTTCCATCTCCAGAAACAACCCTCACAAACCTTTACCCGCGCAGCGGTTTCGGCGCAAAAACTCCTTCTCACCACGCCTCTTCTTCTTTTTCTTCGCCTGGCGCCATGGACGTCGACATGTCCGGCGACGGTGGCCAGCAGCAGTCGCCGTCCAAGCCGTCGCCGCCCGGCCAGAACGCCGGTGCCAACGCGGCAGCCAACGCGGCAGCCAACGCGGCAGCCAACGCGGCAGCCAACGCGGCAGCCAACTCGCAAATGAGCTTCCGAAGGTAGGTTTGCGATCCCCCTTTGTTTTCAATGTCTGGGGAAAGCCACTCATGCTAACCGACCCTGTCCCGATATAGACAACGTGCATCACGAGCATGCGAGGTATGTATCCATGAATCCCGTCTTCTTACTCGTCCTGTGTCGCCCGAGCCCTGCTAGAGCTCCACGAGCCGAGGCTGCTCGTCCCGTCAGCACCACTGTCACTACACCACCTCGGGAACCTCTGATAACTGACCTTGTTTGGCTTCTGCCCGCCTTATAGACTTGTCATGCGAGAAAGGTAATTGATTGACCCCGTTTCCCTCTGCCTTGCAGCAGCTCGTGTGCCTGCCAGCTTGGTTCCGCGCCATTCTAGGCCCAAACTAACCCGTCTCCAACTGCATAGGTTCGATGCGACGCAGCCAGCCTTGGTGTGCCTTGCACAAACTGCGTCGCTTTCCAGATCGAATGTCGTATCCCTACGCCTAAACGAAAAAAGCCTCAGAATGCCTCTGGCCAAACAGGCAAAGACTCGGACAGGTGTGTGGATTTCCTCTTTCCCAAGCCCTCCGGATCGGCTCCCAGAGCCTCACCTTCTATGGGGCCCTGATCACAATTGGCCATACGCACCTATCCATCTTTTCACTACCATTTGCTGACATTTTCACCCTACCCAGCGACCATGGCGACGGCGATGAACGATCACAGGTTGGCTCCGTTAGCTCCGGCACCTATCACGGCCAGCCTCCTACAGTCTCCCACTCGGCTGAAGGCGTTCCTTCATCCGCCATAACCGAAGCCCAGTCCCGAAAGCAAGACGTCGATACCGGTACCTATCTCAGCTTGGTCATGAAACCAAAGTTCACGCGTGCACCCATCACCGAAGCCGGCCGAGTAGCATATCTTGGCGAGTCGTCGAATCTGACGCTGCTCGTCCACGACCGACAAGGGTCCTCCGATGTCGTCCACTACCCACTGCCTGAAAATGTCAGAGGCTCTCGCGCCAGGCTCACCGAGCTGGACAATGTGGAAATCGATATCCTGCATCAGAGAGGCGCCTTTTTACTACCACCACGTGCTCTGTGCGACGAACTGATCGATTCATATTTCAAATGGGTGCATCCTATTGTCCCAGTCATCAATCGCACTCGATTTATGAAGCAATACCGCGATCCGAAGAACCCTCCCTCGCTTCTCCTTTTGCAGGCCGTCCTGCTGGCTGGTACCCGTGTTTGCAACAACCAGCAGTTGATGGACGCCAACGGATCTACCACACCCGCAGCACTGACCTTTTACAAGCGCGCAAAGGCGCTCTACGACGCAAACTACGAGGACGACCGTGTTACCATTGTCCAGTCTGTTTTGCTTATGGGTTGGTACTGGGAAGGCCCCGAAGACGTGACCAAGAACGTCTTTTACTGGAGCCGTGTTGGCACAATTGTTGCTCAAGGCTCTGGCATGCACCGCAGTGTGGAGCAATCACAGCTGAGCAAGTCAGACAAGCGACTGTGGAAGCGAATCTGGTGGACTCTGTTCACCAGAGATAGATCTGTTGCAGTGGCTCTCGGTCGACCCGTTGGTATCAATTTGGACGATTCAGACGTGGAGATGTTGACAGAAGACGACTTTATCGAGGATGATTCCAGCCCGACCGGCGGCGAATACCCCCCTGACCCGATCCACGTCAACTTTTTCCTTCAATATGTCAAACTTTGCGAAATCATGGGCCTCGTACTATCGCAACAGTACTCAGTGGCATCTAAAGGCCGTCAGCGCAATGCTATCGACCTCACGCATAGCGACATGGCTTTGGCTGACTGGCTTCAGAACTGCCCCAAGATTGTGTATTGGGAGATGCCCCGCCACCATTTCTGGTCAGCACTTCTGCATGCCAACTATTATACGACTCTTTGCCTTTTGCACAGAGCGCACATGCCGCCTAGCGGAGGTAACCGCAATCTTGATGACTCGCCGTACCCGTCTAGAAACATTGCCTTCCAAGCCGCCGCCATGATAACGTCTATCGTCGAGAATCTTGCTGCCCACGAACAACTTGGATACTGTCCGGCTTTCATTGTTTATAGCCTGTTTTCTGCACTGATTATGCACGTATACCAGATGAGGTCGCCTGTGCCTTCCATCCAGCAGGTCACTCACGATAGAATGAGAACATGCATGCAGGCAATGAAGGAGGTTTCGAGAGTATGGCTTGTGGGCAAGATGGTGTATACTTTGTTCGAGTCTATTATAGGAAATAAGGTGCTGGAGGAGCGACTGCAGAAAGCTGCAGGCAAGCGTCACCGAAAGACGCAACAAAGTCTTTCGCAATTGGACCAACATGCAAAGGCTCAGCAGCAGCAGCAGCAGCAGCAGCAACAACAACAACAGCAACAGCAGGATCAGAGTAAACGCAAGTTCGACGACATGGCAATGGACTTTACGGCCAATGCACCAACGCCACAAGAATCGTACGAAAGATCTCGACCTCAGACACCGAGCGTTGGAAAGAACGACGTCCCTACCATGACGAACCCGACTGGAACGGCGTCGCCGACCAAGCCTGCTGATACCTTTATGGGTGGCACGAGTTCGCGACCTCAGACGCGCCCTGCAACACCGTTTAACCCGTCATTCTCAGTCCCCGCAACGCCTCCAGATCTGTACCTAGTGACAAGAAACTCACCAAACATTTCCCAATCTCTGTGGGAGAATTTCCAGCCTGACCAGCTGTTTCCTGACAGTACGGGTATGCCGACAATGCCAAATATTTCTCCTTCGCAAACACACCAAAGCCTCGATCCACGAAACATGGGCCAAATGCCGATGCCGCAAGGTGCTGGTCAATTCCAGCAGCAGCAACATCAGCAGCAACAGCAACAGCAGCAGCAGCAGCAGCAGCAGCCGCGCACAATGCAAGGCAACGGCCAGTTTATGCCGAATTTCCCTACTCAGCCACCCATGTGGCAGGGCAGTTTTGACGGACAAGGACAAGAGGGTCAGAGCCCGGATAGCTGGAGCACTGGCTCTGCTGGCCAGCCAGTACCGACGACTCTCAATGTTGAAGATTGGTAGGTTTTGATTCTAACATGTGGGGGGTTTTTTTTCTGCAAGCTGACAGTTTGCCATTGCAGGTTCCAATTTTTCGGCATTCAAGGCGATCCGAGCCAAATCAATCTCGACGCTGCGCTCAACGGTGAGAGGATGCAATGAGACGGAGCATCATGAATGGGTCACGATGGCTTATACTAGGCGTTTTCACGTTGTTTTCTCTGTTTCTTGCGAATAATGGTATCGGGGCTACACTATACCCTGTGTTGTAACGCATGGGGCTGTACCAGGCTGGCGTGATGAATTTGGCGACCTGGTCGATTTTTTTCTTTCTTGAATCTGGGTTTACTTTTGCTTTTCATACTTGTACGTTTGTGAGAGTGTCGACAGTGCAAAATATCCCCGACATGTAGAACGCATAAAAGATATCACTCTGTTTGTTTCATAACTGGTCACGTTAAGACGGTGTTGAGGCCTTGCGCATGTTGCTTGCATAAGTCGTGGTTTTCGCCAACTTCAAAGTGAACGCATTTTCCTTCTGATTTCAATAGTTTACCAGCAGATTTCAACTAACAAACAAGACTGCCGGGCTTTCAACAACCAAAAAAAAAAAAAAAAAAGAGCTCTGGAGTATTCTTTTAGTATCATGATAGTTTGGCAGGCTATCCCAGAGGGAGCCACAGCACCTTGGAGGAAGCTCACCGACGCTTCTGAGTGGTCATAGGCAGGACCTGAGCCCCTGCAGCACGATCCCTTACCCGCTAAAAGCTGTCCTCCTTTAATCCTACAGCCGCCTATCCCGGTAGGTCCAGTGGTCCGTCCGCATGCTGACGGCAACAACCTCCACGTATTCCTAACTTAAACAGTCCAGCAACCGGCTTGGCCATCTGACCTACAGCAGCTTGTTCCCGCTCGCATCAATCCAACAACGCCTTATCCCGACATTTCCATACAATTCAAACCCTAGCGGGAACTGCTCTTGCTATCACCGACCTTTGTCTACCTTTTCATCGCGTCCAATCGACAAACGCTCTGCGCAGGACTCCGCACTTGTCGTCAGCTCACCTACCAACTGACCCCCAGCCGGCCCCATACGTCACTCCGGTCCTTGCTTTGGCACCATCAGAGTTTCAGGAGCGCGCATTTATTGTCCCAACCACGTTTGCAAAGACCTGCAACTCAGTTCCCTCACGGATGCGAAGCTACCGATCAAACCGCGAGCTGCCGTCGCCGACACGTTCGCGGTCAGCATGACCAGCCGACCGGGCCTCCCCCAACGCTCGTCTCACACCGCGTCCTCGGGCTTGTCGGCGGCGTCGTCGTCCGCTGGCGGAGCAGTGCGACCGCGTAATCGACGGCTGATAAGCACTGCGAATGAGGAAGACGACGATGGGCGGAATAATACAGAGATTAGTGGAAGTGGACTGCTCGCATCGTTTGAGGCGTCGGCTGCACAACAACAGCAACAGCAACAACAACGGTCTGGCCGCGGAGGAGGGAGGCACGGCAGAGCCACGGGTAATATTGGCCAGTTCCTGGGTGAATCGCTGACACAGAGCTGGACCTCTGTCCAAGGATTTGCATCTTCGTTGCTTACGACTGGAGACGCTGGGCGAGGTAATGGATATAGCTCTAGGTCGCCGAGCGGGCGAGCTCGCACACCAGATCGCAAGGTACGGCAACGATCAGGGAGTAACAGAGGCCCATCCGTCTGGGGCCCGAGTCCGCCTGCTGAGCGAACACCGGGCCTGGATGATGTTGCCTCGGGGTCATTGGCTGAGCGAGAGGCGGCTTTGAAGGCCGCCCGGACAGCCCGTGTTTTGGAGAGCCATGATAATGTCAATGGCGGCTTGGATGTCGCGGGAAGACATAAGCGACGAAATTCGGATGAGATTGCTCGCGAAGAGCCGCAACCTGATGATTACCTCGTCTATATTCATGATGTCCAACGAAACGACACGTACGCCGGCATCATTCTACGATACAAATGCAGGGAGGACGTATTTCGAAGAGCCAATGGGTTGTGGTCGAGAGATAGCGTCCAAACCCGAAAGTTTCTCACAATACCAGTCGACGCCTGCGAAGTACGTGGGCGTCCATGCGAGCCACCTTCATCCAATAATCCCAAACAGGCCGATCTCTTGGCCCCAACACCATCTGCACTGGACGAAGGTCGAAGCTCTGGCGCGGAACATGATGAGTACTTCAGTCCGCGACTTGCGCCGGATGAGTCTCAGAAAGAAGACGACAAGAAGCCGTGGACACATGTACGATGGGTGCTGATAGACCACTTACAAGAACCCGTCGAAGTCGGCCGTGTATCGCGGCAAACTATGGGCTACTTCCCGCCACGGCGAAAGAAGAGCATCACTACCGCGGTGTCGACCCCGCGTCAGAGCTCTGACTTTTCCCTTGGTGCTCCAGGGTCGAATGAAAGCCCGAAAACACGACGCCAGAGCTCATTGAGCAGCAGCCAACCGCAGCTGTTACTGACGCCCGTATCGTCGCGAAGCCGGGGCGGAAGCGAAGCTGCCGAGTATAGGCCGGCTTGGATGCGGCGCCCAGGAGGCGTTGGCACGATGGGGAGAAACGCAAGAGCCCCGGGACCCGACAAGGACTACCTGAATGCGTGGGCTCGAAAGCATTTCCCGGGGTTGAATATTGACCAGCTCCCGTCAATGTCCGTCATGGGCTCTGAAATCGCACACATTGGATTTACACAAGAGAATACCTCACTCACCGAGAGCTATTATGAACAAGGCCATGATACGACGTCGCTGAATAGGCAAGGAACTGGCTTAGATAGAGCAGCTGCAGCAGTCGAGACCTGGCTACGCGGCGCTTTGGCGAAACGGCCCACAACGCCGTTGCTGGGAGCCCGATCAAGAACTCTAACCGCGACTGGCGGAAATGACCTTATTGAACTGACCGACACAGCCAGCGATGATGGACGACTAAAGCAAGACCTCATGACAAGCTTGATTGAGCCACTGTCCATCGGCGCCAGCGCACGAAGCGATGGTGATGGATCTGTTAAACCTCGAATAGGAGCTTTAGGAAAGGGGAAAAAAGATGACTGATTCATCCAATGTAGTTATACTGCAGTATGGAAAACACGACAAGAAAAACCTCGACAGTGCAAACTCATTTGACTTGATTGTTTTTTTTATACATAAAGTGGTTCTGAAGACGAGACTATTGCCGGTACCTCTGCGTCTTTTGGATTATAAGCGGTGCTTTTGAAGGGCGGACATGCCGGCATCATTTAAGTTGGGCGTTGGTAGCATATATGGACATTTGGTTTGTTTCACTATAGTCTTATAAATAAAATTCCATTATTATGAGCCTTTGAATGATTGGGCCCAGTTTTACTGCCTGTATCGTTTTCTGCAATGTTGTGTCGTGTCCGTCAAACTCGACAATTAGTGCTTTGGCCACGCCGGGGCTTGGATCTGTTCATTTAGCCGCTCCCAGATCGGAGCCCACCACAGCGCGAACCTACTGGTAACAACCACCACAGCTTACCACTGCACAAGACGGAAAAGTCGCCCACGGCTTGTGATTTCGCAGCGACGGCAAAGGCCGGTGACAATGCCCATCTGCATCGAATGCCGGCACCCTGTCAAGACGCTATGGACGCAGTACTCGGGCGCCGACGACAAGTCGAGCGGGCACAACATCCGGCTGACGGTGTGTCGCAAGTGCGGCCGGTTCTGCGACAAGTATGTCGAGCATGACTTTGTTGTGCTGTTTATAGACTTGGTTTTGATCAAGCCGCAAGTACGTTTTTTTAATTAATCTGGAAAAGGCCTGAAGCGGGATTGCTAATTTGTTTTTTTTTCTTCTTGTTGCTGTTATAGGTGTATCGACATTTGCTACATAATACTCTCATGCGAGAGGGTGATCGATTCGACGTACGTTGTTTTCTTGTTGTTTTTTTGGCTAGGAAAGCTTGTTTGAGGCGACACCGATTGTTAACATGATATTTTTTCTACTACAACAGCCGTCGATTGTTAGACTGGGAGTACTACTTCTTCTATTCGACGTCTATCTTACCTGGCGGCGCATTGAAGAGCAAACGATACCTGATGCCCTGCCAGGACAGAGTAACCTTGGCGTGATGGCTGACCAGCCTATTGTTTTTCAATACCTCTTCTTCTGTACGGACCCTTACCTATATATTCAACAAAGAGAAAAAAAAAAAAAACTCAGAGCTAACGTTTATTAACCCGGCAGTAATTCTATGTACCATATCCACCGTCGCCTTCCACACCAGCATCCGCTTCCTCGTCTCTTCCCGCTTCTCCCCGCTCTACCTGACCGGTCTCCTCCCGCGCAATAAGCGGCCCAACTCCGTCTCAACCGCACTCCTCGTCTCCTCGTCGACGAAGCTCTTTCCTATATTAATGGTCATCTGGGACTACGATGTGCCGGCTGCCGAACGCGCGCTCGGCTGGGCGGTTGTGGCCAATAATGTCGAAGCTCTGCGCATCTTGCTCGATTGCAAATACCATATTGCCTGTTTGCTTGCGCTAGCTGGTGCTGCTTCGCGATGGGCTGCTGGGCGCATGTTCCTGAGTACTGCTGGGCTGGGCAGAGTTGATTCGATAAGTGAGAGTAATGTTGCTGCTGATGGGAAGGCACTTTGGGGGCTGATGATGTATGTTTGGGAGTGGGCTGGGCGGTTGGCGGTTGGGTAAGCTGGGTTGCAAGGACGTGTATTGGAACTTTGTAATAATAGTAAACCATAATATAGAAAGAGAAATACATCCGCTAATAATGAAGATTTGCATTTTGTATTATCATCGTGATGCAGACTGGAACGCGCCCAGTGCACTATGTATATTTGGAGTTGACGTGCTATTTGTATAGACACGTTCCAACAGCAACAAAGCTGACGTATTTAATATCTTTGTGGGAACTGTAGTTATCCCCGGCAGCCTCTTAAATCTTCCTTGCTTTGTTCGAAACGCGATAGGAATAAATCGAACACACGCCGGGCTGTTTCGATATGCGAGGTGGTGCTATAATCGTACAAAGGTCAAATGACCGACTCCCCCCATGTCCTTCTCCTCCTTTCCCTCCCCCTCGTTGATATCATGCGTTCCTCTCAACGCCGTACGTCTCGTTTGGTCGTTTAGTCGAGAAATTGTTCTCGCAGGTCATGCCTCTTTGGCGCGATTAGGGGATGCAGTTGGGCAAGGAACGTAATCGCCCACATCAGGTAGCAGCAGACGATGGCTAGGATGAGTGATGACCGCCAGAGTCTTTTGAGGGGGGGGCCGCGTTAGTATCTGGGAGAGTATAGAGAGGCAACTGGGTGGAATAAGCACGTACACTTGGTTCTCGCCCTTGGGCGCGAGGAACCATGAGGCGACGCACATGGCGACGATGACGAGGAGGCCGATGAAGATAGAGTACCTAGAAAGCGACAGTGGGGTTAGTACTCTGGCGTGGATTGGATGCTTTGGATAGCAGCCATGCGAGCGTACCCTTGCGCCATTTTGGATGTATGTAAAGGACTCGCCGGATGAACAAAGCTGCAGTCGTCGGATGGCAAGGTCGTTTGGAGGCGGGTTACAGCTTGAGCGATGGAGTGGCTCTTGAGGCTGTTGCAGGCTACCAGGTACCTAGCGTAACAACTGTAGTGGGGAACGGGTACCACTAGGTAACTGGAGCTTGCACAGTGACACCAGCTTAGTCATCTCGCTGTGCCGCTACAAGGACCTAAGGCAAACAGCTCGGGGTAAACTGGATTAATACTCGAATCACTTATCTAAACTATAATCGAGTCTATTAGATGTAAAACAAATCGCTCAAGTAATGTATTCTACGTAAGTCAGAAACTCCTTTGACATCAGACTGCGTTGACCTCTCCGTAGTCGGCGAGCCACCGCGCGCCAAAGCAAGGGCAGGACGTCGTAGGAGTGGATTTCCTGTCGGCACGACGCCAATAAGAGGCCGGGTGTCTAGTGGTTTGGACGGGTTAGACCGTGGCAAAGCGTCATTTATGTTCAAAAATAGACTAATCATCCGATCCGCCTTAAATCCGATATAGGCACTTGAATATCTACATGTATATATAGGCCAATTGCGTCTAGCTAGTTGGCAGTCTCTCCATATACTGTACTAACCAGCACCGTTTTACGGCCCAGAGGAAGACACCACCCCTACAACATCGTCATCATGGCTCCTGTGCTTCTTTGGATTGGCCTTGGCAACATGGGGAGGGTAGGTCCAATCGATTATTTTGTAGACATCAGAAAGCAGTGACATTAGGTCACAGACGGCTAACCACCAACTACCTAGGCCATGTGCAAAAACATTGTACAGAACGGCAATCTTGATACCCCGCTCCTCGTGTATAACCGCACCGAGCAGCGAGCAGTCGACTTGTGCAGCACGCTCCCAGCTGGCAAATCCGAGGTTGTCGAGTCTCTCGCAGAGGCTGTAGCAAAGGCAGACGTCATATTTACTTGTATTGCCAACGATGAGGCCGTTGCCAGCACAATCGATGCCATGCTGCAGTCTGATGTCAAGGGCAAGCTGTTCATCGAGTGCTCAACCATCCACCCAGACGCGACAGAAGCTGTAGCAGACAAGATCCTTGCCAAGGGCGGTGAATTTGTCGCCGCGCCTGTTTTTGGCGCTCCAGCAATGGCGGAAGCCGCCCAGCTCATTGCTGTGCTCGCTGGGCCCAAGGCAAGCGTTGACAAGGCAAAGTCATGGTTCAAGGGCGTCACGTCCGCCAAGGAGATTGACCTCTCCGACCAGCCCTACAGCAAGGCGACGACGCTCAAGGTGATTGGCAACACGTTTATCCTCAACATGGCGGAGCAGCTGGCCGAGGCGCATGTGTTGGCCGAGAAGAACGGGCTGGGGACACAGGCGATTCACTCCCTCGTGGAGAGTCTGTTCCCGGGTCCCTACGCATCGTACAGCACACGCATGCTTACGGGAGACTATTACAACAGAGACGAGCCGCTGTTTGCTGTCGATCTGGCCCGCAAGGACGCGCGCCATGCCAAAGCGTTGGCTGCGGCGGCCGGGACCCGGCTTTACAATGTGGAGGCTGCAGACGCGCATTTGGCTGCGGTCAGGGAGCACTGCGGTGAAAAGGGGGACATGGCTGGAATTTACGGTGCTATGAGGAAGGAAGCTGGCCTAAAGTATGAGAATTAAAAGAATACTAGAGCACGAAACTTCAGCAGAATCGAGTAATAGACAAAAAAGGGCTGTTAATACTACGAGTAGGTAAAAGCCCATTTGCGTGCTGTGGCCGGGCAGGTGGTGTACTGTACTCGTAGCTCCGATCCCCTGAAACCGGCACTATGCCGCCTTCGGATGTTATCGGACACCCACCCATCTCGGTACTGGACTCCGCTGCCGCCGCCTAAAATACAGTGGCACCCCACCACCCCAAGCCAGCCCAGAGGTAGGTCGCTATTGAGTCATTTAGTATTTTGTTAGGCGCTCCGACTTATACACCAGCTCCAGCATATTTTTTCGGGTACTGCTCACCACTTTACTCGTGAGCCAGACTTTTTCTGCTCCCACAACAACAACCATTGGGATGTCTCCTTCATAAGAATTCGTCGTCACGCTGGCCGCAGCAAGCCTGGGCAGTGCCGGACTCCCATTTTTAAAAATTTCAACAATTTCTACTCGGCGCCGCGTTTCAGGTGACCGGCCTGGCCTTTGGGTTTCCGCTTGCTGTCGTACCTTTGTCTTCCAACCCCCCCGTCACCGCCTGGTCGCCAGCATGTCTTTGGGCGTTGTTGGGAAAAAGGCGGCATCTGGCTGTGGCCATGGGCTCTCTTCTCTGGCCAGCGTGAAATCACGAGGAGATCAGTCTCGTTTGGTACATAATCTTACTGCTGCGTCATCGCCTGGCGCTTCATATCAGCATTATGCTACACAAGCGTCTCCGAAGACGACCATTGCGTCTGGAGTCACAACAACTACTACTACCACTACGGGCGATGTGCGTCCAATGTCTTCTTCATCCGTCGCTCGGGTAAAGAAGCAGGCTCTGGATAGGGTATGTCTTTTCTTCTTGGTAAATGCTATCAGCCGTCCTAACGCTATATACCAGGACGTTCTTGTCTCTGTGTTGGAATCTTCTGCTACCAGACGAGATGCCAAGGGCTATCTGCAGAAATACTCGCCCAAACAGACAGAAGGCTCTAAACAATCGTCAAATCTGCCGCAGGATCAGCAGGCCGAGGAATCATACGAACCAGTCAACATTGCCGTTATGCTACTACGAGAACCTCAACGCCTCTTGCAAAGCACTGTTGACGGCATTGCCAGAACTCTTGCACAGCTACGCTCCCTCGGGCTGCTCACCGCTGTTGTGTTGGACTGTGGTGCGGAGAATGACCGCAACACTTACGAAGTACAGGCCGTCCGGTTCAACGAAGCTGTCGACAACTTTGGTAAACCGGGAGCAAAGGTTATAAATGAGATATTCATGGGCGAGATTCCAAAAGGGTGTGATCCGCCATCAATCACCTCCAACAAAGTCATTGTCAAGGACCGCGGCCTGTTAAAGCGAGCTTTCTTACATGGCCTCATACCGATTATCCCTTCTGTCGCTTGCCGGGACGACATTTCGTCCTCACGACCAGCTGCGGCGGAATACACAGTCCTAGCTCTCACAGCCTATCTCAGTGGGCTACAATTCGACAAACAAATCGAGGGAGAGCCCGCTGAGCTCAAGACGCCGGCAAAGATAGCTTCCGTCGAAAGAGTCATTCTGCTTGATACCCTTGGTGGTCCGCCAATGATGGGGCGTCCGGGACTGTTCCATCGCTTCATCAACCTGGAGCAGGAATACGATCGCTTGCGAGCCCAACTCATGGGACCAGAAGGCTCTCCGGTTCTTGAGAATGCTACCGGCAAAGTGTGTATTAATAACCATGTTGCCAACCTTGCTCTTGCGAACGAAACTCTGTCACTGCTTCCGCCATCTTCATCAGCTTTAATCACCACACCTTTCGCCGCCGCAAACACCACGCGCATCTACTCCAAGGCACCATCATTAAAGATAGAAGACTCCCATCTCGGGTTCGACGGCATGGTTACCACGCGCAAAAAGCTCAACCCTATTCTCCATAATCTCCTGACAGACAAGCCAATGTTTTCGCCCTCACTGCCATTCCAGAAGACACAAGACGATGGCTACCGCATGGATCCACAGACCTCGACAGCGGCGACACTCGTCAAGCGTGGTATGCCACTTACACTTTATCCAGACCCGCGAGAGGACTCCTGGACGCCGCCAAAGCCAGGTGGGCCTCGACCGCGTTTATCAGATACTGCTGTCGACCTGCCCCGACTCATTCATTTAATAGAAGACTCGTTCGGGCGCAAACTGGACGTCAATCACTACCTGGAACGAGTCCACGACAAGCTTGCTGGAATCATCATTGCGGGAGAGTATGAAGGCGGCGCCATTCTGACCTGGGAACGACCCGAGGGAGTGAGTGAAGAGGAAGCATACGAAAAGGGCTTATACGTCCCGTACTTGGACAAGTTTGCGGTTCTTAAGAGCCGCCAAGGAAGCGGCGGGGTGGCAGACATTGTCTACAACGCCATGGTACGGGACTGCTTCCCCGACGGCGTGTGTTGGCGTAGTCGCAAAACGAACCCCGTCAACAAATGGTATTTTGAGCGCTCCGTTGGCACCAGTAAGCTCTCGGATAGCAACTGGACTATGTTCTGGACAACAATAGGCCTGGCTGGCCATTACCGCAGGCTGAATGACTACGAGTCGGTCTGCCGCAGCGTTCAGCCGTCTTGGGCTGATAATAAACACATTATAGACTAGAGAGGCCTTTTGGGTATTTACGAAATATTATAATGAGAAGGTGTCAATTCACCTACAATAAATCCAACTATATCTGCCACTGTTTTGTCTTTTCAGCGCTGTTGTCCCTCGGGTAGCTACTTGTGTCACCACCCTGCCTTAATAAAGCCTCGATGGCATCGCTTTCAATAAAACACTCATACAAGCTATTAACGGCTTGATATTCTCCGTCGAACGGCTCGCTGTAGATCTTCAGATGGCCAAAATAGGCAAGCCAGGCTGCGTCACGTGGAGATGACGCAAATTGGCCTCGCGGTCAGTCAACAATGGGAACTGCAGGTGCTTGTGGAACCCTGGTCGGCCACGTCCCCCCCGTACCTTGGCCAACGCAGGCCACTGTGTAGGTACACAGGGCAGTAGACCACTGCACCTAGCTCCGCGCCACTTCGCTTGTGACAACGTTCCCTTCAGAGCAAGCTCCAGCTTTCGACCTTCTTCCACCCTAAACCGCCAGTGGGAAAATTACTCTCCCGGATTCAGCTTCTCATCTCTCAATATGGACTTTTCCAAAATTGGCAAGAGTTTCACGTACGTTGCACCCAGCATACTCGCCGGTCAATCACCACCCCCGACTGGTGGGCTGTTCTTCAGGGTCCCCGTGTCTAACTGACTTGTTTTGCGCCATGCAGTGACTTTGGTGCGCAAATCACGCCCTTTGCGTCGCGTACCTTTCAGTACACCAAGGAGCAGTTCGGCCAGGCCGATGACAAGGTTTGTGTGCGCTAACGACTTTGCGGCCCTCGTCGCGGATTCCGAGCTGACATGACGTTGTTGCTGCAGACCCAGCTGCCCGCCGAATACATCGACCTCGAGAAGAAGGTCGATGCCCTTAAGCAGGCACACCAGAAGATGCTTAATGTCACGTACGTATATACATCAAGCCAAAAGGCCTTTCTGCGCAGAAATCTGACCTTGCCCGTCTTGCCCAGCTCGCAATACTCCAACGAAGCGTACGACTATCCTCCCAACGTCAAGGAGACGTTCCAGGACCTCGGCCGCACCGTTAGCGAAAAGGTCAGCCTTTTGTCTTCTGCTACAACCACCGCTGAAGCCCAGGCCGCTCTCGTTGCGCCTCCGACCGCAAAGCCCCAGCCCAAGACCTTCAGCCATGCCATTGCCCGCGCCAGCTTGGCTAGCAGCCAGGCCCTGCACCAGAACCACACTGGAGCCGGCGAGGACCCCTTGGCCACTGGTCTCGAGAAGTATGCTCTTAGCATGGAGCGTGTTGGCGAGGCTCGCCTTGCACAGGACTCTCAAATTCAGAGCAGCTTCCTTGCTGGTTGGAACACGACCCTGAACACCAACATTATGTTCGCCACCCGCGCTAGAAAGAATGTTGAGAAATCTAGACTGTCGCTGGATGCTATCAAGGCTCATGCCAAAGGTAGCACTTTCAAGCTCGGCCAAAACTCTGGTCAAGGTGAGGAGCAGGAGCTCAGCGCTGAGGCCCAGGAGGAAATTGAAAAGGCCGAGGACGAATTTGTTACCCAGACCGAAGAGGCTGTTGGCGTCATGAAGAATGTGAGTAGCTATCATTCCTGCCCTTGAGACGCAATCAATATATTGACTCGGATACAGGTCCTGGATACCCCCGAGCCTCTTCGCAACCTCGCTGAGCTTATCAATGCCCAAATCGAATACCACAAGAAGGCCCAGGAGATTCTGAGCGAACTCGGGCCTGTCGTTGAAGGCCTGCAGACTGAGCAAGAGGTAAGCATGGGCCAAGGTTGATTTTTAGTGTCAAAGCTGACGGAGTATAATAGGCAAACTACCGCAAGAGCCGTGAGGAGACGTCTTAAGCTTGAAGTGATTAAAATATAGTGGAAAATGTGCTTACTTTTTGACAAGATTTCATACGTAGTTAATATTTCCAATGCAAATGTACTGTAGTTTTACGGTTTATATTCTAAGCCGTGTGTTTGTTGAATCTCTTAACCAAGACTCTTGTATGATGAGGGTTGCTGTTAGCCCACTGCGATAGGTGAGTGCCTGAAGCACTTCATCCCAACTTCGTGCACATTGAGCCTCCAATATTTGGAGAAACTAGTATCCATAGAACCAAGCTCTGAGGTCCAAGGTTCAGAGCCAATTTTAATTCTTCCTCATACTACTTCATTGCTTTCAATTGCATGCCGACACACCTGATATAAGTTGTCAGGCATAGTGGGCCCACGTGCCGTAGCACGTGATGGGCGGTTGGTAATTGCTGGACCTCATTGGAGGCCGGAATAGTAGCTATTGGCATCATATCCTGACGAGCGTCACAACACTTTACACCGACAAACGTTTGCCAATTGCACTCGCCAGCATGCGCCCGACAATGCGCGTGCTCGCGCGCTACCTGGAGGCCGGCACTCCCACCGGCCTGACCGGTCTCTGGACACATGCCACTCCCCGATCGACTCTTCTCTACCTCTACGGCAGCACGCTTAACAAGCTGCAATCGATGCCGCCGACGTCACTGTACCGTCAATCGGTCGAGGCCGTGACCAAGCACCGAATGAACCTCGTCGAACAGATGGAGCCGCCCGGATACCAGGAGTGGGCAGCCAGAGCCCGCGAGCTGGTCAGCAAGAACAGGGAGCAGTTCCGCGTGGCCAGTGGCCGTGTTGACGGCAGCGAGGCTAGAACTGTCAAGCTCGGCGACCGTGTTTTCATCGTCGGTGCTAAGCATCCCGCTGGGGATGTTCGTGAGGAGGAGTGGGATGGTGAGGAGGACGAGGGCCCTGAGCTGGAGGGTATCCGCACGGCTAAGGAGCGTGAGGATCAGGTCGTCTGGGCGGAGCGCAAGCCCCTAGAAGACCATGAAAAGACTGAGTGGGAGGAGGAGCCACAGCTCACTGCTGAGCAGTACGTTTTCCCGTTGCCTTTTTCTTCTTCTTTTTTTGTGGATTGGAGAGTGCGGAGAGGACGCTAACGAGTGAACTTTTGTATCAGAATCCAAGAACTAGAAACCAAGCTCGGCGCTGGTCTCATCGAGGAAGTTATTCAGGTTGCCGAGGGCGAACTCAAGCTGATTCAGACCATGGAGCAGGCCGAAGTGTAAGATTTGGACGACTGACTTTGGAATAGTGGAAAGAATGCTTTTGCTAACGTACTCTGCAGCTGGGAGGACCTTGAGGAGAAGCCTGTTGAGGGACAGTGGACGTACTTTGACCGCCCTTGAAAGGATGAATTATGTCAAAGAAAAATTACACGGCGGACGCTTTTTATTGTCGTTTGTAAAGTAGATCGAGCCTTTGCTGTATATGCCTCTTGACGTGGGGGCCAATAGAAGTTTTTACTATAACATAACGTTGTTGTCACCTTAAGATTGCTTGCTGAGGGCAATATATGTGAGTATATTGTGTCGAATGGGGCGTGCGGCCGTGTAGCTATATACAGATAGGTATACCTTTATGGACCTGGCGTCTTACCCGGTAGAAATATAGAAAATATTAAAGACTGGAAAGTACAGATGCAGACAATTCAAAATCGTTGGTTAAAGAGGCTTTAAAAAAGCTTCCTGTTCATTTGAGGATTCTTTTCATTAGTAGTGTCTGCCAATGCAGTTTCGTGGGTGTCGGTCTTCCACCGAGTCGATCCATCGCAAAGGCGCCGTGCTTTTTCTTACGACAAACTCAGTCCCGCGTCACCCCATTCAGCAACAAAGCAATGTGAAAATCAACAACACCCTGCGCATTTTCAAAAATGGTGCATCCAGAATCAAATTACACTAGGCCGCAAAAGTCAGGAAAGCGCAAACGATCTTCCGCGGGCGTACTCGAGACACCAACAGCACACTCAAGCATCGGCGCAGACCTACCAACAAACACCATCAACCCATTCAGCCACCCGCCTGAGAAGCTGGCACAGTTTTCACTAGCGGGGCTTTCCGATGCAGATGAGGACCCAAGTATAGCAGTAAAAGATTTCCCCCATCGCGGATTTGGGCACGGGAACACGGCTGGGGCGGCGACGCAGCTTGAGTCGTCCGAGTTTGATACGGACTGGGAGACGGAGATTTCTGAGACGGATGCTGATGGCAACAACACCACCACCGATACGGAGCAGCGTCAGACGGCGTCTAAGCCGCGACGGCCTCCAGACCCGCAAAGACGGCATTTAGATGTCCTCGTTGGATCTATCGAGCAGTTCCTCGCACAGGGAAATGTCGAAAAGGCGGCCAAGGCTTTCGGTCTGGCGCTGCAGTTGCGGCCTCGACACATGACGGCTGATATACGACGTGACAATCTCTGGGCCATTGGCGCTGAGATTATCATGCGCGAAGGCGAGGAGAGCAGGCTGCCACAACCGCAGCGGGAAGAGCCACGCCAGGCGCCAGAGGAAATTGACAATGCAGAAGCCACAGAAGAGCGAGGCGCAACCAGCAACGCCAGGCGAGACTTTCAAATACCGCGCCGATGGGGATCAGCAGCAAACATGAACAAGCTACGTGCTTACTTTGATACGCTGATCCGCCAGCATCCGTTTGACTGGCGGTATCCCAAGCATGTGTCGGCGCTGGATTTTAACATTGCAATGTACAGTTGCGAGATTTACAATGTATACTGTGAACATACATCCGCATTGGCGAAGCTTGATGCTGGGATGGATGATGAAGACGGAGATGATTTTGGTGGTGATCAGGGTCATGAAGAGGAGGTCATTTTGCCAATGGAGACGTTGGATGAAAATGAAGAGGTTGAAAGTTTTCGAAACAGAGAAGAGCTTAAGCTGCCTGTTGATCGCAGAGATTGGATTCATAACCAGGCCGTGACTGGGCTCACTAGTATTTCCGCGCGTCTGGATGCTTTGATGCGCGAGATGCCGTATGCGAAGAACAACCAGCTCCTGCGTTTACGTGCTGCCGCGGCTCTTTACCTGGCCGATGTGTTGGTGTCCTCGTCTGGAGTGTCTGCCCGTGAGGATCAGGATGCGAGACTAAAGAGTGACGCGGAGACGCAAAAAGCATTACGCGCGCTGCAGGCAGTGTTACAGAATGGAGGGGTTCTAGACAAGTCTTCATTGTCGTTACTTGAGGCACAGGGAGAGATGGAGGAGCCATTCGCGACCCATCTATATTCAACACTGCCCATCCGCAAGGTATAAAAGAATTGGAATACATGATATCATTGTATCTACTCGCCAATCGTTGACGGCGCGGTAGGCTTTTGTGACCACCGCTGCAGCACCAACGTCATGTTCGAGCTACCAACTACGACACACCATTCTCCTCCCGGACTCCAAGCTGCCTGCCGACCAACGAAATTGGCAGACGAAGATTCTGCCTTGTGAGCTTTAAGTGGCTCGTGGGGATCATCCATGCTATATTTGGACGACCATGACTCCAGAGTATCGGCGCTGAACTCTGCCGCTGCTGCATTTGACGAAAACGCTTCTCGGTCAATATGATTGTGCTTGAATCGCCCAAACATATCTGCTCGTTGTCGAGGGATGACGAGCTTCAGCCAGCTGGGTAGCTGCATGGGTCTCGATCTGTCCCGCCCCGGATCCTGAATCTCCTTCATCACATCTTGGTATACTGTAAGGCGTTTAAAATCCCAGAAAAATATGTTGCCCGCCGCGTTGCAAAACGCAAGCACAGGGTTTTGATCGGGCACATTGTGGAGGCTGAATCGCATAAAGAATTGCGGACCGCAACTAGGGGTATGAAACTCCAACAGGCGAGTGTACTGGGACGGGCATTCTGGTGTTATAACTGGTACGAACGCGGAACGAGTTAGACGGCTTTGGTCCTCGTAGTTTGTCGCTACTACAGTTTGTGCGGTCGGTGCCGCGCTCTGTGGTAACGGAGGACCGTCGGATGAAAAGCCCTCGATTCGCCAGAGCACAATGACGTTGTCATGGCATGCTCTTGACAATATTAAGTCACCATAAAAATCAACACTGTCCACGGTCAGCGCAAGCATGGAAGGGGCAAATCAGTTAGCTTTACCAATCGACAATTCCGCTATGCACAGCCGAGGTCGAAAAATGAGGGTAATGGACTCGCAACGGTGTCGTCACCTGTTCAGTAGGAAGATCTGGCACTGTCCACTGCACAAAGTCAGTACATAGCAGCTTATACATGTTGGGAAAACGTACCAAGTTTACTATTTGATCATGTCCGCCAGACAAAAGGTATCGACCGGTATCATGAAACGCCTGTTACCGCGTTAGCACGAGGATGTAAGGGCACATCTGTCAAACGCACCACGCTCAGTAAGCTCCATGAATGGCCCTCGCCAGCAAAGATGCACAAGCATGGCTGTTCTCGGTGTTTGGGATCCAAGCTCCATATTCGTATACTTGTGTCGTCTGACGCAGATACTATAATGGAAGAATCTATGGGAGAGGTGGCAAGGTCGTTTACGTCCTAAATCAACTGTTAGCGGTTAACGCGTTGGCAACTACATGTGGATCAACCTACTCCGCCATGCCCGACAAAACACTATAGAAATTGAATTAGATGTTCCATGAATGTCAATATAGGAATAATAACACGTACCCCGACGAGTTTGCCATTCATTACATCGTAGATTTTGACCTTGGCATCCACTCCACCAATGCAAATTAAAGGCGTGCCGGTAATTGGGTCCTTTGTCCAGGTGCAGCTGCACCCGGATGCTTCATCCTATCCGTGGTTAAGAGTTATTAGCAGTGGATGGGATAACTGCTAAATGGATGAAGTATCACCTACGTCGTGGTCTCGTATAATTCGTAATATCTCGCATGGATTGGCGTCGCCATTTTGTGAAAGTTTACAGAGAACGACCTGCAATTTAATGAGCTTTGGGCACGCAACAAAGCTTATTTTGTCCTTACATGCTTTTTGCTGACTGCAGCGAAGACGGGATCGCAATCAAGGGGTTGATATGGGCAGAATTTCACGTCGAAGAATTCTGCGCGATTGTCAGATCCTGCCCGGGAAACTAAACATGCGTGCAGTTCAAAAACAACTCACCAGCAACGTTGTCGTCAGTGTCCAGAAACTTTGTATCATTCTGTATACTTTGTTAGCCTTTGTTACTAGAAGATCTTTAGTATGCATTGGACAACCTACTTCTAGTCCAAAGGACACTCGGAGTTTGGGCAAATGAAACGCGGGGTCGTCTTCTACCACCATACCGACGGCGGCAGCAGATCCATGCGACCGGACAAAACAGTTTCTTTGATATCCAGGAACACAGATGCAATTCTTTGGCGTTTAGCAATGCTGTTGAGGTGTCGCGAGAGCCGCCTCTCGTGTACTTTCGTGGCTTCTTTCAATGTCACTGCGTCTGCGCAAACAGATGCTAGATGCACAATATGGGGCAGCTCGTTATTTTCGTGGCCCCTCAAAGGAACCGAGAATAATCTTTCTTTGAGATTGGGAGTTGTCGGTAAGACTTCTTTGTCCTGTATGGAATTCCGCGCCTCTGGCAATAGGTACTAAGCTTGAGCGAGGTTGGCTGCACGCCATGGTCCAAAAGAGTACGTACCGGTTTTCCCTTTTGCGACACAGTGGAGCTTGGACCATCCACACGCAACGTCAACGTGGAAGCTGGCCCTTTCGCGAACGACACCACGTCAGCCGCGGAAAACGGATATCCTTCGGGAAGCATTAACATCGACCGACACCACGATATTGTATAGGCCCTAGCAGCTTCTGAAGCCCTGCTTCAATCGAACAAAACTATATTTCGCTTATCGGACAATATCGTGCGCATCTCGAGGCACCAGCACATACTCAGTACCCGGCCGTCATCATGTCCAGGGGCAATTACACCAACCCACTGGTCGAGGAGGACGACCTAATCGACCCCGATGACGGTAGGCTCCGACGACGCATGTACACTGCTGAAGTTTTAAGCTGACCTTTGATGCTATAGCTGACCTCAATGACTTTGACGACCCGCTCGCTCCTCAATCGTCACGCCAGCCGCTGACAGGCAACATTGGCTCCAGCTCTTCGTCGCGCCCACTCAACGAGAGCTACCTCACATCGCGAATTCCCGGCGAAGACCGAAGCGCCGCACAGAATACAATCGATGAAACAGTGTGGGAGACAGTGCGCCGAGACCTTCTCGCTGTCTGGGCCAAACTTCGAGAAGTCCTCTACCCAAGATACATGTTAGGCGGCACAATGTTTGACTCGGAGGGCGGTTTGCGAGGTGCTTATTCCAACATTCGCGGAGCTGGCTTGTCAGGCACGCGCGAGGAGCTTACAGGCCTTGCCAACCGCATGATGGATGCCGAGGCCCTCCTGCAAAGCTCGCTAAGTCCCGGCCTGCGCGACTGGGATCTCTGGGGGCCGCTTATTTTCTGCCTGCTTCTCAGCTTATTGTTGAGCTTTGCTGCGCGACCGGAGCAGCGTGATGCCGTCTTTAGTGGTGTTTTTGCCATGATCTGGCTCGGTGAGGCCGTTGTCACCCTTCAGATCCGATTATTGGGCGGTACAATGTAAGCTATCACTGATCGCGACCTTATTTTTATGCTGTAGACTGACCTGCTCCTCTGTGTAGCTCATTTGCCCAAAGCGTCTGCATTATTGGTTACACCCTGTTCCCGCTGGTTATTGCGGCTCTACTGTCCGCACTTCATCTGCATTGGATCCCTCGCATTCCCATCTTCATTGTTCTGATCCTGTGGTCTCTTGCTGCAGGTGTCAGCATATTGGGGGGAAGCGGAGTGGTAAAGAACCGTTTGGTTATTGCGCTGTACCCATTGTTTATCTTCTACGTTGGACTCGGTGCCCTCTGCTTCATGAGCTAAGTACGGCATGAGATTGCTGATTATCGCGGCTCGGCATGGCAGGAGCGAAATGGAAGCTTTGATTGGACGTATGCTTAGAACGGCATGTGTCGATTATTGTATTTTAGACCGGATGCAGGAGCCTTTTTGATTTAATACAAAATACTGTTGTGACATCGACAGCAAGGAAAGATGCTGCCGGCACGACATGATGAAGATATCTCCTACACGTTTTTTTTTTTTGGCGTACAAACATAAAATACACGTGAGGCACTGTAGTGGTATCTACATGAATAAAGACGGCAAACCGCTGTCATGTATCGCCCAACTCGCTCGTCCGTTTGGCGCCCTAACAAAGTGTTTGGCGGTCCTTCGCAAGCTAAATTAGAGTGGGGTTTATTGGCGAAGCGTTACTGGGGGCAGAACTGCCCCTCTCACTGTTATGGGCGGTGAGGGGCTCATTCGCTCCCAAACCAAGCTTCCCTACTAAGCCAGATAGACGTCAGTTGAATGGGCGGCAATTTGCGCTTCTCGAACCAAACCACCAAATACTGATCCGCCAACGCCCTCTCGTCGCAAACCAACTACGCCCATTTAGACCGGTCTTGCTCTTCATATCCTACGCACCCCCCGCTTTTGGACACGTGCTACACTTGTCACTCGCTTGGTCGTTTACACTCATTCCTGAACCGACTTGGGGTCGCACGTGGACACAAATAACCTGTCCAGCGCGACGCAGCGCCTAATCGTCACTTAACTTTGTCCAGCCATGGCCGAAGATACACAACGAGCCAGTCCCAAAAACGATGCAGCTCGCCCAGAGGTCGAGTCAAAAGAAGACGCCGATACCCGTGCTGCCCGAAGAGAGTTGAAGCAGTCATCTATTTCGGACCCGTCGCCGGCGGCTGCTGCCAAAGACGACGAAGACCGACCCGGCACTCCGGCAGAAGATACTACTGCTGAGCAAAACGACGAACTCAAAGAACAAGTATCGTCACCAAAGAAAAAGCGTGCTCATGATCAACTGGATCAGAGCAAAGGTGATGAAAAAGATGATGCCGCGAGCGTAGCCTCGGCGGACTCTGCAAAGGATAGAGCCTCGAGATTAGAGCCCGAGAAGAAGCGACATCGCGATGAGGAGGGCAGCACTGCTGCTGACGAGGAAGTAAGCATACGGCTACAACTAATTTGTGACTCTTTGCTAACACTTGCACCCAGGCAAAGGACAAGACGGACGCTGCAACCGACGACAAAAAGGATCCCGACTCTAAAAAGCCAGACAGCACTGCCTCACAAACATCTTCGAGCGCGTTTGCGGCTTCTGGGTTTGGAAAGCTCGCTACAGGAGCTTCTCCATTTGCTGGACTTGGTGGTCCTCAGAGCAGCGGCTTTGGCCTTGGAGGAAAGCCAGCATTGTCATCATTTGCCTCTGGAGCTGCGAAAACTTCCTCTGAGTCTACATCCGAATCTGCTCCGGCACCAGCAGCAGCACCCAAACTCAGCTTTGGCGGGTCGGGAAGCGCATCCCCATTTGCTGGTCTGCCATCAGGTGCCAACGGATTTGGAAGCGGTGCTTCTACTAGTGGGTTCGCTTCTCTTACGGGAGGTGCGAAGCCTCTCTCAAGCTTCGGCGCGGGTGGTGCCGCATCCAAAGCCTTTCAGAGCCAAAAGCCAGCGAAACCATTTGGCGCCCCGGAGAGCGACGTTGGAGAGTCAGATGACGGCGAGGATGACGACGAACCAGAATCTGCAGAGGCGGAGACTGAGCGTGCAGGATCCCCGGAGAAGGACCAAGAGAAGAGGTTTAAGCTGCACAAAGGTAAGTCTAATTCAACCATGTAAGCGCAGCAAATGACTCGCGTGGTGCTGACAGTCTTAGTTGATGTGGATGATGGTGAGGCTGGCGAGAGCACCATCTTCTCCGTCAGAGCCAAGATGTTCGTCCATGAGACGGAGGCGGGCTGGAAGGAACGTGGTGCTGGTATGCTCAAAGTGAACGTACCCAAATCCTGTGTAGAGTTTGACGATAATAATGCCGTCGTACCGGGTTCCTTCGATGCCTCTGGATTGGATGAGGAAGACGAGGAATCTTCAGCACGCAAGGTTGTCCGTCTTCTTATGCGTCAAGACCAGACGCATCGCGTCATTCTGAATACTGCTATCGTTCCAGCTATGAAATTTCAAGAGAAGACGACCCTGAAATCTGTGGCAATCCTTTTTACGGCTTTCGAAGGCGCCGAAGGAAAGCCGGTAACGGTGACAATGCGAGTAAGTTACGACTGGTGATGACGTCTGACCCATGTTTTACTGATTGATCTTTGTTGTTAGATGTCCACAGCGAATGGAAAGAATTTCTTAAACGAAATCGAAAACGTCCAACGGGAGCTGCAAAGTCGATAGAGTCGAGATTACGAGCTCGCGGATGACTCGAAACAACTCATCGCGAATCCACCTTTAACCGTCTTGGTTGGCGAAAATGAAGGCAATTAGACTGGGAAGAAGCGGATAGGCGCATGTTATACGGCTTTGCTTCTTCTAATGGATATATCTCTCTGTTTGGCTGATCTTTTGTTTTGAAAGTCGGGAGTTTACAGACCAGGCAAGACACAGTGGTGTTACAGGGTTGACGAATTTGATGTACAATATGCTTTTTAAGCGACCTGCCCTCATAGATAGCAGTTAAGCACTACTTCTAAATAAAATACAATGTTTGGGCCCCTATTTACTCATTGGACGTAAACGTGCGAGATGGTGGCAATCTTCGGTGAGCTGGCTTTGCTGGTCTGCACAGAGCCACACGTGATTTGGCGACAAGAACGTGAATTTGCCTTCCAGCCGCTTCATGCGTAATGTCTAACCTGCAATTCACGTCGTGAGCGGCATCGCTTTTCATCATGAACTTATTCAAAGCCTACTTTGTTTTCCTTTTCCATAAGTGGCAGCTCCAAAGTCCTAGTGCAGTATAATTGAAAGCGGGGATATACTTGATCATGGAAGCCCGAGGCACAGATGTATCGGCTTTTAAGCGCAAGAGAGACCTTGATGTTGGAGGCGCTCTTCCTGAGACATTGGATACAGAATCCGACAGTCAGAAGAGCGTAGGTGATAAGAAGAAACCAAAGACTGGTAAAGGAACAGGTGGCAAGGCAAAACGCAAAGATGCAACCGACGCCGATATAGCTGCTCCAGCGTGGCCAGAGCTTTTTAAGTCCTTGGAAAGAACACACCGCGCTCTAAACATTGTGTTCACATTTTGCTGCACCCGAAAACATCTGGCAACTACATATGAATTCATGAAACCTACAGTTGAAACTCACACCAAGCGGCCGCTCACCGTTGAGGAGATTGCAAGAATCGTTGCAATTCGACCCGAGGGCATCAATTTTGCATTCGTCGATGAGGTTATGCTAGAGCTGGATATCAAAGAAAGAGCCAAAGATAACCCCTTTAGAACTTCAAAAATTGGAAGAGGTCAGTCGATAGCCCTTGACGCTTCGGTTGGTGGCTGGAGTGGCCATGAAAGCCTCGGTGACTCTCGGAAGCGCGACGATGGACAAGGAAGGAGGGAAGTACTCTTTTTTGAGTTTATTGACGGCGACTTGAAGAGACAGGTCGCGGACAGGAAGACAGGAGAGCCGACCAAGGCGCAGCGAAAATTGCGAGATGAAGAGCTACGCATGCCAGTCTACGGCCAAAAGCAGATGACAGAACTCATTGAAAGGCGAAACACGAGATTTACGACGGCGATAAATGCCTTTTTGAGACAGTGTATTGATGAAAAATTTGATCCAGAGATGGCGTTGAGCAGCCTTGCAGAAAAGTACATCCCGAAACCGACGGAACCCGAGAAGAGCGAAGAGACTATTCGCAACACGATGCCACTCACGATACCAAAGGAAAGAAAGTCTATACCAGAGATTGTGCAAGAAATTAAAGACAGTCCTTGGTATACGGGCCAAATTGTACCTGATGGGCATCGTGTGTTTGAGCCGCAGGAGCCGATCTATGGTGAGCTGGAGTTCTTGCTAACCCAAGACTTGGTCAATGCCTTGTATAATGCCAAGGGGATCACGCAGTTTTATGCTCATCAGGCTGAGGCATTAAACTGTCTTCATCGGGGACAGAACATCGTCATATCCACTTCGACTAGCTCCGGAAAGTCACTTGTTTATCAATTACCCGTCTTATACGCGCTTGAACAAGACCCGAATTCTCGAGCAATGTATATTTTTCCAACGAAAGCGTTGGCACAAGATCAACGCCGAAGCTTGAAAGAGATGACGGCTTACATGCCTGGCTTGGAAGACACTGTTGTGGAAACTTTTGATGGTGACACACCAATGTCTGCGAGAAATGCCATACGAGAACAAGCCAGAATTATTTTTACAAATCCCGACATACTCCATGTGACGCTTCTGCCGCAAGAAGAAAGATGGCGGACGTTTCTCAAAAACTTGAAATTCGTTGTTGGTAAGATAACCCCGTTCCTTCTTCAAACTAGCTGCTGATGACGAAACTGTAGTGGATGAGCTTCACTACTACAATGGTCAAATGGGATCACATGTTGCATTTATCATGCGAAGGCTGCGACGGATTTGTGCTGCAATCGGCAATAAAGATGTCAAATTCATCTCGTGCTCTGCCACTGTTGCAAATCCTTTGGAACACTTCAAGGCAATTTTTGGCGTTGGTGATGTACGGCTGATTGACTACGACGGCTCACCATCTGGCCGAAAAGAGTTTATATGTTGGAACACGCCTTACAAAGATCCGGGCGATCCCGCCAGTGGAAGAGGGAGCGCCAAATTCGAATGTGCGAAGCTCTTCTGCGCTTTGATGCTGCGAGGGGTGAGAATCATTGCATTTTGTCGCGTTCGAGCCCAGTGCGAAGTTTTGGTCAACGCCATTCGTCAAGAGTTGGAGTATTTAGGACGTGGCGATTGTGCAGGGATGGTAATGGGCTATCGAGGCGGCTATACGGCACAAGACCGTCGAAAAATCGAGAGTGAGATGTTTGAAGGGCGCCTTCTAGGCATCGTTTCCACAACAGCCCTTGAGCTGGGCATCGATATTGGAACGTTGGACTGTGTGCTTACATGGGGGTTTCCGTACACCATCGCCAATCTTCGACAGCAGAGTGGACGAGCTGGTCGGAGAAATAAAGATTCATTGTCCATTCTGCTTGGAGACTGTTTTCCCACTGATCAGCACTTCATGCAAAATCCCGACGAACTGTTTACAAAGCCGACGGCAGAGCTCCAACTGGACCTGGATAATCTGCTTATACGTGAAGGGCATATCCAATGCGCTGCATACGAGATGCCAATCCGACCTGAAAATGATGCAAAGTATTTTGGTAGTGACTTGGCAAAAATCTGTGAGGAGCGATTGCTGGCGGACGAATTTGACTTTTACCATTGCCACGATCGATTTCGACCTACGCCATCCAAGTATGTCGCGATTCGCGACACTGAGGATGAACATTTTGCCGTCATTGATATTACGCATGGAAGGAATGTTGTACTAGAAGAACTGGAGGCTTCGAGAGCAACATTTACAGTTTACGACGGAGGCATATTTCTTCACCAAGGCCAGACGTATCTAGTCCGTGATTTTGTCCCTGACAAAAGAATGGCTAAGGTTGAGAGGGTCAAGGTTGACTGGACGACGCAACAGCGAGATTTCACGGATATCGATCCGACCGAAACGGAAGTCATTCGTAACGTTGGTTCTTCCACGTGCATGGCTTACTACGGAACGATCAAGATTGTACAAAAAGTGTTTGGATATTTCAAGGTCGATATGAAAGGCAGAGTGAAAGATGCGGTGCATGTGGACAACCCACCAATCATCCGGTATAGCAAGGGTATGTGGCTGGACGTACCAAAGGTCGTCTTGGATATACTGAAGAGCAGAAGCTTAAACGCCGCAGCGGCGATCCACGCTGCACAGCATTGCATTATGAGCCTCTTGCCAACTTTTGTTATCAGCTTGCCAGAGGATGTGAGGACCGAGTGCAAAGTTGCATTAAAAGAGTTTTCTAAACGGGAATCGCAGCGTAAGCGTCCTGCGAGACTGACGTTTTACGATGCAAAGGGCGGCGCCAACGGATCCGGAATCAGCACCAAGGCGTTTGAGCACGTCGATCACTTGGTGCACATGGCACTGCAACGCGTAGAACAATGCCATTGCCCGCAAGGATGTATTGAGTGTGTTGCATCGGAGACGTGCAGAGAGTCCAATGAGGTGATGAGCAAGTCGGGTTGCCGGGCTGTGTTACAGGGCCTGCTGGGGATCGAGATTGACGTGGACAGCCTTCCATTTGGGCCTGAAGACTCTAGCCCGGCAGGTATTGAGACGGTTGTTGTGGCTAACCCAGTGCCAATGAAGAGGGTATGGCCAGAAGGCCATGATACGTCACCTAAGAAAGAAAAGAAGAAAGAGGAGGATGAGAGATTCATGGGAGGCTTTGAGAGAGACTAAAATAGCAGTGTCCCAACTCTGCATGCCAGGCGCTATTTTGGAGTTCTGGGGTCTATTCAACAGGCATAAGCGGAACAAGCATAATTTAGCATATAATGAGAAGACTTTGTATCATTAGAGGGAAGATGTAGTTGACCAGTAATGCACTGAAGGGGTTTTATCTCCACGATCGTGTCGGCTGGATGGGGGATGTGGTGGAGAGAATCAAGGCTGAAGGAGAGAAGTTGCTCGAAAATGCGAACAACAATGTCGTACAGAGCACTGGGTAAAGAGTAATCTTTGTTAACAGACGCTAAAGCTCTAATAATCAGAAATACTTTTCACGTGTCCGGAGAGTGTGTGCGAGTGTGTGTCTGGTCGCTGGAGCTGCCGAAGGGCGACAGTCTCAGCGCCACCCACAGCTTTATTTGAGTTTGTGTTAACAGCTGTTGGATAATTACGTCGTATACTTAATCCATTGCATTCGCCATCGTCACCAAAGAGCTCTAATCTTGGCCAAATTTCAAAGTGGGAAGCCCCTATTCAGGTTCTGCAACCTTCCTTGCATGTGGAGCGTCATCGCCAGTTGCCCTTGGGAGGCCGCCAAGCGTGCTACCCGTGCATCTACCTTGGCAGGGACAGGGCTGGGCTGGCTATCGAAGATATTCTCCGTCGATCAACTTGATGTGGTCTTGTAGCTTCTTGGCAGAGAGCGACGTCGTGTTCGGATCCAAAATGTCTTTTCCGGCCACTTGTAAAAGCAATAGACAGGACTACAAAAGAGAACCGCCAGCATGAATCTTCCAACCGGGGAGCTTCCGTCTGGCATAGCTGGTGGTGGCGGGCTAGCAAGTCCATCAAAATCACCCGAATGCCACCGACTTTGGTCGCCCAATGCTCAAGTCCCGAGGCGGGCGGCCTCAATGCTGGGGTAAATTACGTCGTAGTGCACGTTTTTGCCGCTGGCTAGTGGACAATACCAGCTCGCCAAAGTTTGGACCATAAGTCTTCCCCTGTCTAGCCCCAAGAGTGTCGTCAAGGCGTGGCTGTTGTCGCTTTCTTGATTTCGTCTGCTCGTTTGACGCCACCCATGTCAGCATTGGGCATCCATTGACTACCCAGCCGAAACACGATTTGAGTCAATTGAAGCGGTGTCTCCATCATGCCCTCGTTAGTGTATGTAACATAGTAGTCACCCCATTGCCTAGCAGGCCGATCCGTGCTTCGTTCTTAGCCCTGCTCTAGACTGGAAATGTATCCACGCATCTGCTGGCCTGTCGCTACTTAGCTTTATTCGATGACATGCCACTTTGCTCCGCGGAGTTGCTCACCACTGTATCTTTCCCTTTCTGACCTCTCGCGCTACGTTAAAGTCCTTTAAGTGTCCGTAACGCGCGGTCTGTTTGATGTATTGTTAACCGGTAGTGTTGTGCGACGCACCTTTCCTACGTTTACAGAGGCACTGCTGTTCTTCCCCTTTCGCCAGCTGGCTGCCAGCTGCGAACCGATCTGCCGGGCAGTCAACTCTACACCCTTGTTGTAGACGACGAACGCAAATCCTCCCCGTCCGGCTACCTACCTACCTAATTACCAACGGTCTTCGAGCCCTTTCATCTCCCCCTCGTCGGAGACTCTCATTTCGTATCCTATATCCTCGGCTTTCTCTCGCATCAACGACGCGGCTTAACCTGTAAAAACTCCTACCCTCGGTGAGTTGACCTACAAGAGATACCGTCTTACACGAGAACCAACCATTATACGACGCCAGCCGCAACGGACTTAATTCTCTACACGCCATCAACCATCGACATGGCGGAAAAACACGAGAGCCAGACGGACGGGGCCAGCGCGACGTTGCCGGCCCCAACAACCTACGACGAGTACAAGCGGAACAGGAATCGCGGCGCGAACAGAAGCAACTTTCAGGTAAAGGATGCTGGTGAAAGCGGACGCCGGGGCATTCACCCATGGCACTTCTTTCGCATCTCGTTTCGCTCCGCTAGCAGAGCTAGTGCCTTGTGCAACCTCTTGTGGCCTGTTGTGCCGGCTGCTTTTGCCGTTCGCTGTAAGTGGCAGGTTGGCAATGTTATATTCCTACCCAGTTACTAATCTGTAAACTCTTGTCAGATGCTTTGAGTGACCATCACACGCTTATTTTTATCCTTTCATACATCTCCATGGTCCCTTGCGCCAATCTAGTTGGTTTCGCCGGTCAGGAATTCGCCCGCAAAGTTCCACACGTCCTCGGCGTCTTGGTTGAAACCACGTTGGTGCTTCCTACAGTCCCGATGAATCTCCTTTAGGGCTAATCGTGCAACAGATTCGGCTCTGTTGTGGAAATTGTACTCTTCATGGTCTTCCTTGCAAGCGATAGCCCCAACAACATATACATCATCAAAGCGGCTATACTTGGTTCTATATTGGCAACCATGTTGCTCTGTCTTGGACTTGTATTCTTCGTTGGCGGTGTGCTACGAGATGAGCAAACGTTCAGTGACGCCATTAGCGAAGCTGGTAGCGGTTTATTACTTACTGCGTACGGGTCCAGTTCCCTTCCTACCTGACTTCTTATACTGACTGAGGTTTCCAGCGGAGTTGTCCTGTCAGTGCCAACGGTTTTCAAACAGGGGCTTCAATCCATGGGAATACCCAAAGAGGAGCTTGCCGACAGCAGTCTGCAGATTTCCCGAATTGTTTCGGTCCTGCTCATCATTGCCTATCTGGTCTATGTGTTTTTCCAGGCTCGGACTCACCATGGTATTTACGACGCCATCTTCGAACACGACGAGCATCGCGATGAAGACAAACACAAAGATGCCAACAAAGATAAGCTTACGCTTACCGAGTGCATCGTCGCGCTTACTGTTTCCATTACACTAGTCTCCTTTATGGCTGTCTTCCTTGTTGAACAGATCGAGCCCGTTATTGAAGGCTCAAACGTCTCTGACGCGTTCATGGGCCTCATCCTCGTACCGCTGGTTGAAAAATTCGCTGAGCATCTCACTGCCATAGATGAAGCTTGGGATAATCAGATGAATTTTGCACTATCTCACGTTCTGGGCGCCACGTTGCAAACCGCACTTTTCAACGCGCCCCTTACCGTCATCGTCGGTTGGGGTCTCGCCAATACCCATGGTTCCTCACCCGCGCACAATTACAGAATGGACTTTGAATTCGAAGTATTTCATTTGGTCATGCTGATTCTTGCCATATTGACCGTCGGAAGATTCTTGGCAGACAAAAAGAGCAATTATCTCGAAGGTTTTCTGCTTGTTATCCTCTACATCTCCATCGCTGTCTCGGCCTATTACTATCCATTTACTGGAGTCCATCCAGCAGAGGGCGGAGGCGCTGAAGGTGGCCACGGAGCTGAAGGCGGAGGTGGGCACTAAATGGCTTATGGAAGAAGGAAATTGTCAGATCGACTACTTTCATTATTTGCCGGGTTTGAACCAGACTAATAGCGACATTTACCACGTCCTATGCTCCATCTCACGGCGTAAGGTTGAACAATTAACACATAGCATAATAAGAGCTTGTTGAAAGAATGAAGTCAAATTGTTCGTGTACCTAGTAGGTCTGCCAGGACCCAATAGCTTGCTAAAAACAAAAAAACAAAAAAGAACTAGGCTTGTAATCATCGTCATCAAGGCTGAATATATACGTTTCATGTGTGAAATAGACATTTTAGAAGAAGAGCAGGTCATCTTGCCTCCAGCCCAGCGCGGCAAACACCTCTCTGACACTCTTCTCTAGCGGCTCCGGCCCGCACACGAGCACGAGCTCCGATCCGTCGGCTTGCTCACACTGGCCCACCTGCTTTTCGAAAAATGCTTTGTCCATTCTACCCCGCAGGCCAGTCCAAGAATCGCTACCTCTAGTCAGCGTATGGATCAGTGTCGCTCTGCCGTCACTCTTCGCCGCCAGTGCATCAAGCTCTTCTCGACACAAGATATCCTCTTCGCCTCTATTACCGTCCAGGACCAAACACTTGGTCTCGTCAAGGGAGTCGTCTGCCACTGCCCTCAGAACCTGGAAAATCGGCGTCACCCCTGAACCGGCGCAGATCATGATGAATCTGCTTACGTGACGCTGCTTGCCGGAAATGGAGCATTCTCCTTTACCCAGGTACTCAAACTTACCAACTGGACCCTTAAAGTCTACTGCATGGCCAGTTGGAATGGCGTCTAAAGCTTGTGTCATCTTTCCGCCGTCATAGCCAGGCGCGCTTCGGTAGATCTTGATGAGAATGTCAAGTGAGCCGGTGGCGGTCCCGTAGGATATGGGCGTGTAAGCACGAATAATGGCTTCCCGCGAGGCTGGGTCGCGCAGACGCATGAGGAGGTGTTGGCCGATAGGAAGGCCGATGGTTTGGGCGGCGTGGTCTAGTCGGAAGCTGAATATCTTGCTATCCGGGGAGACTGTGGTTTTGATTTCCAGGACCGCCTTGGACCAGGTCTTGGCCTGCAGGAAGACGGGGCGGGTTGGATCGCTGGGCTCTTCTGCCGGGGAATTGTTTGTGAGCTCTTTCAGAGACTCTGGCGAGAGAGTACCAATGTGATACGCTGGCATCATTGCTTTTGCATTTTCGCTATCTGTTATAAAAGGGTTAGATGCTGGAGTTGGTTTGGTCAGGGTTGATTAGACAAAGGACACTTACGGATCGTCACGAATTCCTCAGTGGCATCTTGACCCGCCGCACCGAATATTGAGGCGGCACCGCCGGGGTGGTCCTCGAGGTACGGAGTACCGTCATATACATGGCCGTTGACAACGAACCACGGCTCAACCTCACCACTGTGTTCTTTCAGTTCGTCCAGGGTGATGATGCGTGTGACTTTGGGATCAGTCATGCAAATCTCCCTCTCAGGCTCTTTGGGCGGCTCAACTTCATCGTTGTGTGTCTTCTCGCCCCAGAAGCCATTGGTCAAGTTCCCGCCAGCCTTCTTCACACGTTCCATCCAACCGCCTGGTATAAGTGCAGGCTGTGTGGGATGTTCGAAGCGGAGCGAGTCACCTTCTTTGTGGATGACGACGCGGAACCAGGGATTATTCATCATGCCCAGAACACTCCAATACATATCACGCGGCTGCACCATCATTCCTTCATCCATGGCTCGGATCATGATGTCTGATGCCTCTGCCAACTCGGAGACAGCAATCTCGAGTTCCCAGAAACACCAACAGAAGCTGGTTTCGCGCCACCACATGTCCATCTTGCCCCCGTACAAAGTGTCGTTGTCCGGAGCTTGACGGTAGGCGTCTTCTGGGTAGTAGATGGGTGCAAGTCGCCAGGATTTACCCTTGTCTAAGGTGATTTCCATTCTGCTGATGCGGCGACCGCCACCGCCGTAGGCGTAGCCTCGAACTTTGTATGTGCGAGCAGTGTCTCCAGATGAAAGGGTTAGACGCTCGTCATGCTGGGGGTAGCATATGGCGCTGTTGCTGTTGAGGTCATATATGGCATATCTTTCGTCCTTCCATGTCTCGGGAAGGTCGGCACTGGCTTCCGGTGTTATCATCGTGGGAAGCACACGGTTGTCATAAATGTGGTACCAGTTGTCACTTGGGGCGTCTGTGACAATGATCCTTTTTAGCCACTTGACACTGCGTCCACCGATGTTACCTGGGATAATAATGCGGACAGGCTTGCCATGATCTGGATGCAGGGCATGGCCGTTCATCTTGTGAGCGACCATGATACCCTTGTTGACATCCATGCAGGCGTTCAGCTTGGTACATGTTCCATAGTATCCGTTTGGCAGTTTGTCCGCTCCTTCGAAACAAACATATCTTGCTCCTCTCTTCGGCTTGGCTCTTGCAAGAAGCTCGCCAATTGGGACACCAGTCCAAAGGGCAGTAGATAGGCCAGCAGCGCCCCACGAGAAACCTTTTGATTTTCGGACCATGTTTTGTTCTTTGCGTCGGTTACCTGCACATACAAGAGTAACGGGGTATGTGACTTGCTCGAAAGCTTCAATCAAGTCTCGAACACTGATGGTAATGGGAGCCTCCACCATGCCTTCAACAGTGAAGAGCCAATCCATGGCTTCATCGTCTTGGCACACTGGAACTGGGCCATGGTTCCGGACAAAGTGGAGGTTTTCACTTGTGAGGAAGCCTTGATTGTAGAGTTCGGATAGAGGGGGCTCGACGTTGAAAGGATGGACTCCTGTAAGACGGATGAGACGAGGGTCACGCTCGACGTGGCTATCTGGGGTCTTCAGATCCTCGGCGAGGACTGACTTGGGCTCAATTTGGGGTGGTAAAGGATATGCCCTTGGGAAGATGTCGCTATCTGGAGTTTTTGGTGATGATAACTCATCATCTGAGCGGTCGGATTCATCTTCGCTAACAGCTTTTGACTCTCTAGCGGTGCTTGGAGGACTTGGAGGGAAAGTGACAAAGCCATGAGGCTGTGGAAATTGCATTTGGACTGCCATTTTGGGTCTGATATATAAAACAAAAAAGAGAAGGAGCTTTGAAAACTTGGGAGAAAAATTCAAAAAGCCTTGATAAAGATGAGACGACTAGGACGCTCAAAGTTCGCCAGCTCAACTTGGCCTTTTGAATGTCGGCGAGTTTAACAAATAGCCTGACTTACAACTTTCAAAGGGACAGCAACTCAAGCCTGGTGAATGAAACTAGTGTCTTAGTGAGAGGCGACAGCCGGATATACGGTGCCGACTAAGGGTTACATTTATGGAAATACGGATTGGACAGCATCAGGCGCACTAGGGCAAATGCTACTCACTACGGCACCACCGTTCCGTAGCGCTGATACGGACGAGGTGTCAAAACAAGGCTCCTGGATGCATGTCATGGCCCTTTGCTGGCCGAATAATTATCTGGGGTTCGAGGTTTCCGCGGAATACGACTTGTTTAGGCAATTCCGAGTGGCCGATAAGGGCGCCCTGAGCAAGCCATCTGAGAAAGCCCGTATCAAGAACTCTAAACAACGCGGCGCCTCCGGCGTGACGCCACCACCTTTCTGGGGCCTCCCCATGGAGTGTCTGATTGCCACGATAATCATCGGCAATGACTCCATTTTGTTAAGGGCCCTGTTTTTCTTCTCGCTGTCATTGAAAATTGTCAGCATGAAAGGCTTTCTTGCGTGTTAGCGGCGTAGAGTGGAGATGGTTGAGTGAGATGAGAGTGGCCCACGTTGTTTCTGAAGCGTTAGTGCTGCCGAATAGCCGTGTTTATGTGCACGACCTGTTCAAACTCGGAAACTGGAAAAGGGCTGAGGTCTTCAAGACGCACAGCTCGTTCCAGGCCCATTTTGAGGCACATGTGTGTGCCACAGTGTCATCGTCTATGTTCCCATGTTACCTTCCCGGCTAGGAAGGGGCACACTCGCACGTCGCGAAGCGAGGCTCTGTGGTCTATTTTTTCTCTGATGATCCTCCATCCACCCGAGAAACGGCTAATCCGTAAACGTAATCTCCCCGGGTCGAGCCTTATCTACTTACGACAAGGCTCAAGCCGTCTATTTGTGAGCATATTTTGGGCGCTAGAGAAGGACCGCATAAATATGGACGTCATTCGTGTTGAAGCATCTCCGCGGCGGCAGCTGCAAGGCTTCCCCTGCGCCTTTTTGGTAGATAGATAGATAGATAGATATAGAAAAGAGGTAGCGATAACCGTTTCTTTATCATGTTGTTGCGGCGGCGCCTCTCTGACCAGTCTCCGTATCTTGCCTATCGCCTGCCAAGATTCCGCGGTTGCCGATCTGGGCAAATAATGGGCGAAAAGAACTTGGGTACCTCGGGTACTTAGCCGCAAAGGGTGGTAAGTGTGGACGCTACTCGTACAGGTACCTAAGTAGGCAGGGGCTTGAGGTACCTCAGCCTAGGTACGGCTGCTAACTCGGGCTGACAGCAAGTGCGTACCTAATCATTACCTACCTAGTAGTACTAATACCTCGGGTTAGTACTTGGTAGGTAGTGTAGTCTGTTAGTACCTACCAAGTGCTTGTCAGGGTTGGGTGCGCCACAATGAGGCAAAGCCTAACTTCAATCCAAAGCAGATATGCACAGCCACACCACCCTTTGGGCACAGCACATTTGGCACGCCTCTAGTCCGTTAGCATATTTCAATTCCGCGAGATGGCTGCCTTGTAGTACTGGAAAGGTCAGGAAAGGCAATAACAAGCGGCGCACTAGGTTCTATTAAAGGCAGTTTTCTTCCCTGCCACTCGCTTGTCGCTTTGTTTTTCCCTCTTCCTTTCCTCAGCCAGAGCTAACAATTGAAAACATGTTAAATCTGATTTTTGAGACCTGTGATGAGCACATGGCATACGGGAGTGAGCCGGGTAAACTGTGAAGGATACCTCTAGGATACTGCAGAGCCAACTCGTGATGCAATGATCAAGTATACTGAGGTCTTCAGATGGCCTCTTTTAACAAAAAGAGGAAATTTAATATATCACTGCTTCTTCTAGGCACCTAAACATTCAGTTTAGCCGTGGTAGCGCCCTTGATGTAAGTGGCATATGGCTCAAGTGCCTTGCTAACGGCTCCGCCAGGGCCGCAGTACTTGTCCACGATCTGGCTGCTGCGTCCGGTATACAGCTCCGCGTTGAGCATCCCATCGAGCTCGCCCCAAATTGGCTTGAAAAAGTCATTGGCCTTGATTCTTTCCACCAGGTCGTTGGGCTTCCCTTCCTGCTTGACGACGGCGCCGGCCTGGTGGCTCAAGACTCTGATTTGCTCGTGGGCCTCTTGTCTTGAGACGCCCTTGGCGCACAATCTCATGATGATCTCTTCAGTAATCATAAATGGTAGCTTATTAGAAGTGGGGGTTAGTATTGTAGCCTTGGGAATAAAATGGTATCGGCTAAGAAATGCCGCTGTAACTTACCTCGGCGGCTACGCGGCTAGCAATGACGGCTAAAAAGTACCCCGTAATGTCAGCATATCACTATTCGGATTTCAAGTAGTTTGGGCATGCACGTAGCAATCGACCCTTTCTCCCCAAACCAGTTTGAGAACAACAACCCCTTAGCTTCGGGATAGGTACATACCGGGATAAACCACGAGACCATCGGTGATATTGTCCTGTGTATGTATTAGAAGAGACTGGTTTTTAGAGGATGACGATGAGCTTACAAGACTAATGCAAATTGCGTCTGCTAGGAGGAACATTTCTGGAATATCAATTCCTAGAACGAAATCAGTCTCGGGTTCAACTAAAGATGTACTCCAAGGTGTGTGCTCACGGCGGATAGCTGAGTCGTCGAGGGTTCGCTCTGCCCACTGATCGCTGTGCGTCGCTGCGAAAGATGCCGGCTTCGCTAGTCAGTTTCCGGTACGTTCAAAAGCGGATAGCAAGATCAGTGCTTTACTTACCTTGCTCATCAATTCGCGAGCCAGACTGTATACTCGCTCCGAGCGCATCTTGGGCCAGGTTAGAAAGAGTGAAAACAAAATTGGGGGGATAAGGTGATACTTACCGGGTTTCTCTTGTAAGCCATGGCACTGCTGCCAATCTGAGAAGATTCAAACGGCTCTTCAATCTCCTTCCAGTGCATGAGATGGCGGACATCTCCGGTAATCTTCTGAGCAGTGGAACCGAGTCCTGCCACGGCATTCGCAATAATTAGATCGACCTTGCGGGTATACGTCTGCGTAGAAACATCATAGCAGCTCGGGAACCCAAACTTTTGGCACAAGAGTTCGTTAAGCTGGTCGCATTTTGAAGTATCGCCATCAAAGATGGAAACGAAGCTGGCTTGGGTGCCAGTCGTTCCTTGAGCGCCGCGGAACTTGAGCTCCTGGCGAACCTGCTCAATGGCATGAAGGTCGAGCATGAGGTCTTGAATCCACTGCGCTGCTCTCTTTCCAACGGTAATAAGCTGGGCCGCTTGCAGGTGCGTATAAGCAAGCGTCGGCTCGCTCTTCCAACGGAGGGCAAAGGCGGAAAGGTTGGAGATGACCTTGGCAGTTTTCTTGCAAATCAAGTCCATGGCTTCCTGGACCAAAATAAGTTCGGCGTTGTCGGTCACGAAGCAGCTGGTTGCGCCCAGATGAATAATACCCGCGGCGGCAGGGGCAACAGCTCCAAAGGCGTGGACATGCTATTATTATTTAGCGTTTAGCGTTCGTTGGTGACATCGACTGTGGAAGTTGTGTTCTTACCGCCATGACATCCTAGCGGTATTCTGATTAGCAAATAGCTTCGCGGTAAAGCGGCGATTGGGGGGGAACCTTACATGTCGACGGCTCTTCTCCTCAACACGGGCAACTTCAAAGTCCTCGTCCGTGACGGTAAGGTGAGCCCTCATCTGCTCCAAAGCTTCATCGGTAATGGTATCAATCCCAAGCTCTTTCTCACTCTCAGCGAGACTAAGCCATAGTTTGCGCCAAGTTGAGTGACGAGATCGCTGGCTAAAGAGCTGGGACATGGCGGGGCTGCAGTAGCGGGTGGTGAGAGACGTCTGGTACGAGTCGTATGGCGAAGCGCCGGTCGACGCGGGTGTTGCGTTTGCCATCTTGAAAAAAGGGCGGTTCGGATGGACGTTTGTTGGTTTATCGCAGGTCTAGATGAGCTCGAAATGACGGTTTCGCAGCTTTCCATGAATACTGCTAAAAGTTTTTTTTTAGAAGGTTGCTGTTCCACACCGATACGCTGATTAGGCTTGTGCGCCACATTGGCTCGCCGCTTCTGGTCGTCAGGCCTGTAGTACTTAGCTGGGGCCACCCATTGGCAGGCGAGACAACCGCAAATCAACCATCTGCAAAACTCACGCCTCGCATCGTGCCGAGCTGCAACGCTGATACACTTCTCCATCTACCTTTTGCTGGCCCTCGGTCGGCCGTTCTCGCATGCACGCACCGATGCCGACTATTCTTGTCCGGTTGCTGCACCATCTTTCGGGGCAGCTCATCCCTTAGCACCGCGGCGTCCGGATGTAGCGCCTCACACCATTTTTCGTCTTATAGAAACGATCTGATTTCAGCCGCGATTCGCCATGGATCGCGCAAGAAAGCGTATGAGGACCTTGCTTTTCACCTGACGCAGAGCCTTTTCTTGTGTTCAGACATGTCTGCTAACTCGTCACGCAGGCGAGCTCCGCGCCACCAACGAACGAGCATGGGCAGGGGAGACAGGTTCGTCAGCGTCACATACCGACCCCTAATTGTCTACGCACATCTCGCTTACACTGCCATTACAGATCTTTTCAAGGTCAACGCCTCGCTAGACTCATCACTGAAGAAAAATACTGCCTTTATTAAGCGACTTCGAACCGCAATTACCGCAGCGACCCAGCCAACCTTTGTCCAGGAGATTCGCACCCTTAGCCTTCATAAGTACCTGTCCGAAATCATAACCGCCTTTTATGAGGGTCTGTGTAAGCTCAAGACGCCTGGGGAGATTGATGCCGGCGCAGAAATTGCGAGTGTCCTGCACCAGCGTTTTGGGCCGGCAGAATTCACAGAACAACTAAGCTGGCTGCTTGGCCGGGGCATGGCGACCCCAGACAAGAGTGCACTCAAAGCTTTGCCGCAAGAAGTGCGAGACAAGGAAGAAAAGGAGCGCATTATCCGACAGCGGTCACTGCTTCGAGTTGTCACTGAATTATGGCTCCTGGGCGTCCTGCGAACTCTCGATGACGCAACCAAGCCCGATGACGCTGCCAAAGCTGCTGGCAAAACTGCCGAAGTTAAGCCTCGAGCGACGCCGAAAAATGGTGCATCTGCCGAACCATTCCCGCTCGAAGTTCTAAAAGATCTCCTCGGCTACGATCGTGAGCACGCCAATCTTCCTCTTCTTGTTGTCTTCGTCAAAGCCTTTAGTTGGGATATTCTGCGCGTGAAACCAGCAAACGCTGAGGGTAGGAAGACAGTTGAAGAGGATGGTGCAGCAGTGGACTCTACGGCTCAAAATGGCGAAGTGGATGATATAGCGTCCGGTGACGAGCCATTCACACCTCCGGAACTGGCCGAAAAATTCAAATCAGTGTTGCAAAAGTATTTCGAGGACGTAAAGAACCACGTCGTCCGGGATCAAAAGTCAATGCAATCGCAAGCCCGGCGTAACGCAGAGGCATATGTGAAGAGCGGAGAGGTCTTTGAGGATCGTCAGTCCAACTATGAGAAACAAGTCAAGGCCCAGGAAAGACTGGTGTCCAATGCTCAGGTCATCGCCGATGCTATCGGTGCTGAAATGCCGGATTTGAAAGAGTCTGACGATTCTCTTGGGCCGTCTGGCGCTTCTATTGGCTTGATCAAGACCGGAGAATATTTGAAGTCGACAGCGGACGGCTCCGGTGTCTGGAACGACGACGAAGAGAGGCGATTCTACGAGAACTTGGTGGATCTGAAGGGCAAGGTACCCTCCATGCTCTTAGAGGACGGTAAGAAGAAGAAACCAGAAGGAGACGACCAAGTCGGTAAGAAAACCGAGCAAACCGACAGTGAAGGCCCCAAGTCAGACCCCGCAGACGACCAGTCGACAGCCATTGCCAACAAAACAATCGGTGCTCAGGTTGATGCGCTACTTGCACGTCTTCCTGAGCTTACAAACAAAGATAGCATCGACCAAATGGCCATTGACTTCTGCTTTTTCAACTCCAAAGCCTCGAGGAATAGACTGGTAAAGGCTCTCACCGAGATTCCCAAGGGACGGGGAGACTTGTTCCCGTCTTGGTCTCGGCTGGTTGCCACCTTAGGTCAATATATGCCGGATGTTCCGAAGGGGCTTGTTGATTACCTCGATGCCGAATTTCGAAGTCTGCAGCGCCGCAAAGAGAAGGATTTTCTAGGCCAAGTCCGTCTAAGCAATATCCGCTACTTGGCCGAACTTACCAAGTTTGGAGTAGTTCCGGAGCACGTTGTCTTCCATTGTCTCAAAGTAAGCCTGGATGACTTTTCCAGAATGAACATTGAGATACTCTGTAACCTATTGGAAAACTGCGGCAGATATCTCCTAAAGACGCCCGACACGGCACACCGAACGGCTACTTTTCTTGAAACCTTGCAGCGCAAAAAGTCGGTTCAGCACATTGGACAGCAAGAACGAATGCTCATCGATAACGCTGTTTATTACGTTGATCCACCAGAACGCCCTGCTATCGAACAAAAGGAGCGCACTCCCATTGAACTCTTCGTGCGGAAACTCATATACAGTGACATGACCAAGCGAAACTACAGTAAAATACTCAAGCAAATCAGAAGACTGCACTGGGAAGAAAACGATGTAAGAGACTTACTTGACGTGTTCGCACTATTCGTTAACATTTGAGCCCAGGTTGTCGCTATTCTAGAAAAGGTTTTCTCGAAACCTGGCAAAGTCAAGTACGGCAATATTCACCTGCTCGCCATTTTGCTGAGCGCGCTATATCGCTATCATCCGGCGTTTGTGATTCGGGTAATTGACCATGTCATTGAATCTATTACTTTTGGACTGGAGCAGAACGATTACCGAACCTCTCAACTCCGTGTTGCTGAAGTCAAGTACCTGAGCGAGCTGTACAATTATCGCATGCTTGAGCATCCTGTTATTTTCGACACAATGTATAAAATTCTCACCTTTGGCTATGGTATGGATATTTTGCTAGGCTTTTAAGTGAGTAGCTAGCTGACAGTTCTCCAGGCGGCCCACCCGTGCCTGGGCGGTACAATTCTTTTGACGCTCCAGACGACTACTTCCGCATTCGACTCGTTTCTACGATGCTTGAAACTTGCGGGGTATTTTTCAGCCGAGGTGCGGCAGGCAAGAAACTGGATTACTTTTTGTCCTTCTTCCAGGTATGTAATACTAGCGTTCAATCACACGCTTATGTCTCGTCCTAACCGTGTGGCATAGTACTACGTGCATACTAAGGTGGCATTGCCCATGGACATTGACTTTATCGTACAAGATATTTTTGCTCTTACTCGACCTCAATGGAATTTTGCTCCAAACTTGGAAGAGGCTACAAAGGCACTTCAGCAAGCTGTTGCGCAGGACCAAAAGTCTGCCGGCGCAGACAAGATAATAGAAGCAGATGAGGCCTCGAGCGGTGAATCCTCTGACGATGACAATGTCGACTTGGATGAAATTGACGGCGAAGACGTAGACGGAGATGATGACAGCCTTTCTGAAGAAGACGAAGAAGTCGACGTAAGCATGGCCGTGACTGAGTATTGCCAATTGACTATTGAGCTTTGCTAACAGAGAACAGAACGATGGTGAAGTTGACTCGGACGCCGAAAGCGAATTTGACGAAGCTATCGTCGTTACCCGACAGGAAGAAGCTGTTAATCCCGAAGATGAGGCTGAATTTGAACGCGAGTATGCAAAGATGATGGCCGAGAGCCTTGAATCTCGCAAATTCGAACGCAAGCAGCAGTTTGATGTGCCACTACCAGTTAGGCCCAAGACTCGCGAACCATCTACGATGGAGGCAGATGGCGAAGCTGCTCCGGCATCTGGGAACAAGATGGCATTTTCACTCTTGACCAAGAAGGGCAATCGTCAGCAGGTAAGACACTACTTTAAGTGGAAGTCGGGACCACCGAAACTAATGACGCATATGTAGACCCGCACTGTCGAGCTACCTTCTGATTCTGCCTTTGCTGTGGCCATGAAGTCGCAGCAGCAGGCGGAGAGGGAAGAACAGCAACGCATCAAGAACCTGGTCCTCAACTATGACCTTCAGCAGAATGAGGATGAAGAAAGTATGTTGAAAGTCCATCGTATTTGCCTTATCTTGTTCGCAAACCTAACACACAGTTGAAGGCCAGGAAAGATCCCCTACATTCTACCACAACAGAGTAGAGAAGGGCAGCGGTAAAGAACGAGGACAGAGAGTGCGTAAGCTGCAACTAAGTGACGTCGACTGGTAGAGTAAGCATCGGCGGCAGGGAAATTCAGAAATCAAGCGCAAAAATAAATGGCAGAGAGGTACGCACAAAGCCTGTGCCATACAAGGCGAGGACGATATGTGCTAGGGCCGCCACGTTTTTTTTTTTGGTGGCTGCCTAATCCAAATGGCGGATAATATTTATTCGCACTTTGACCTTGCAACAGTTCATTGTCAGTGCTGCTTCAGTCAATGCGAGGGCGCATGGTCTGGGAGGCGGGGCGTCATCAAGGCTCTGCGCAGGACAACCCGAGAGCGAATTTAGCTCTCCAGAGGGTCAGCCTTTTATGCGAGACCGCCGTTTCGAATCGGGTGTTATATCTAAACATCGAAAGTAGCGAATAAAGCCAAAGATTTATGCGCCAAGCATTTTCTATACTCTTGGAGCATATCAATTGCAAGGATCGCAGGCTTTTTAGCCATGAGATACGAGAGGCATGAAAGTACAGCATAAAGTGGGATATTTGCAACGTACTACTCTAGGTAATAGTATGTCCATACTACCTAGTACGTATTATACTTAGTAAGATAGAATGTCTGATCTGGTACGTAAGATTAAATCAAGTGGTACTTAAGGTAGTTGGAGGAAGTGCTCAAATGGTGGCTCCTGCCCTGTGAATGGGCAGCGGTCCGTGACTTGCGGACAACTTGAACCTGCGCCCTGTACCACAATACCACACGTTTCATGCACTTTGCGTATATGCAGCTAGCCGTTTGTATTCGTTTGCAATGCGAACGGCGATCGTTGCGCTGTGTCTATCTAAGGCTTAAAACTTAAGATTTTCAAAAATGAGCATAAACGAAATTGGTTCCTCGAATAGGCTCCTCGACTACTTCGCGTCTTGTGACGGCAACCCATCGCGCAACTCGCAGCTGTTTTCACCCCCAGTAAGTAGCAAAATGGGCCAAGTCGATTGGCCGGTAAAGGACGTGAGTAATTGTCTGCTGCTGCCTACAGGAATGTACATCTTCCCAGCTAACGGACAATCTGGTGCATCAGATCGCCTACACGGCCGTTGTGGGCATCGTCATGCTAATGGCGCTCCTCGAATGGTTCCTCTGGCTTGCGGCCTTTGTGTACTGCTTAATCAAAGTCTTTCAAAAAGCTGAGCACTGGTCCATTAATGTTCTGTGTATCGTTTTTGGCGCTGCTTTTGTGCTTCTAAGGTATGTTCGCGCAATATCTTTGTAGAACTAAGCCAAAGAATGTGTGCTGGCTAATGCGCTAGAATAGATGCATATTTCTTCCAATCATGGTGGTTACCCTCCCACTACCACATCAAGTTACTCGCTATTTTCCGGCATCGTTTGTGTCCTCGCTACAATGGTTCGCCTTTTGGAGTTTCGCCATTTTACTCACAGTGCCATGGCTGTTCTGCATTTACCAGCTAGTCACGAATCAACTCGGCCGAACGAAGCGCATAAAGCTAGTACTCGACGATGCAACAGCACCCAAAGTTGTCATTGTGATGCCTTGCTATAAAGAAGAGCCTGAAATTCTCATCACGGCGGTGGACTCGGTGGTCGACTGTGATTATCCAGCGGCGTGCATACACGTATTTCTATCGTTTGATGGCGATCAACAGGACGAACCGTATCTGCATACTCTGAGGAGGCTTGGAGTACCAATGGTCATGACGAACTATCCTAAGAGTATTGATGTTATGTACAAGTCGGCCAGGGTCACGGTGTCTCGCTTTCCACATGGAGGCAAACGACATTGTCAAAAGCAGACATTTCGTCTCATAGACAAGGTCTATGAGCAGTATTTGAAGAGAAATGACAATTTGTTCATTCTCTTTATCGATTCTGACTGCATACTTGACAAGGTGTGTCTGCAAAATTTTGTTTACGACATGGAGCTCAGTCCTGGTAACTCACGGGACATGCTGGCCATGACGGGAGTCATTACCTCCACGACAAAGAAGCACAGCATAATAACGCTCCTCCAAGACATGGAATACATACACGGCCAACTATTTGAGCGGACTGTCGAATCTGGCTGCGGCTCCGTTACGTGTCTTCCCGGTGCCTTGACTATGCTGCGGTTTTCAGCATTTCGAAGGATGGCTAAATACTATTTTGCAGACAAGGCGGAACAGTGCGAGGACCTTTTTGACTTTGCCAAGTGCCATCTAGGAGAGGATCGATGGTTGACACACCTGTTTATGATTGGAGCCAAGAAGCGACACCAGATCCAAATGTGTACTTCGGCATTTTGCAAGACAGAGGCAGTGCAGACGTACCGGTCCCTGGTTAAGCAGCGGAGGCGGTGGTTTCTGGGCTTTATTACGAACGAGGTATGTATGTTGACAGATTGGAGACTGTGGAAGCGGTACCCGACACTGGTTCTTGTACGATTTATGCAGAACACAATTCGTACAACGGCACTGCTATTCTTCATCATGGTAATTGCTCTCCTGTCGACGGCAGCAACCGTCAAGGACCTACCCGTGGGATTCATTGCAGTGTCGTTGGGACTGAACTGGGTTCTCATGTTGTACTTTGGCGCAAAACTGCGACGATTCAAGATTTGGCTGTATCCCATTATGTTTGCGTTGAATCCGTTTTTCAACTGGTACTACATGGTCTACGGCATCTTCACAGCGGGACAGAGAACCTGGGGAGGACCACGGGCAGACGCAGCGGCAGCAGACACGACTACGACAGCTCGAGAAGCCGTGGAAAAGGCGGAAGAGTTGGGCGATGAGCTCAATGTGGTGCCAGAGTCGTTTATTCCGGCTCGAGAAGCTCGTATTGCGCGTAGCAAGTCATCCGTTGCTGGGCCTGCGATTGGTACAACTGGCACGGCGACTGGAGGGCTTGGGCGACGCAAGAGCATGGTTCGGCCGCCAGACACTGTTGACGGTATTTTCTCAGCTCGCCAGCGGACCAATGAAGGGCTATATGCGCATGTGGACAATGTAAATGCAGCAGCGTCTGCGCCAGGTCTGCCGCGGTGGCAGATACGGGAAAGACAGGACTCGTTTGATAGTGTCGCGTCGGACACTATGCGAGAAGGTCGGGCCATGCAAAGCTTGATGGGATGCGAGGATCGCCGAAAGTATCAAGCTGCGCAAAGGGCATTGCGTGTTGGGCCAACAGAGACGACGGCGGTTGCGAGCGAGGTCGACGATGGTCGATCAACAGAAGAAGGGAGAGCATGTAGCACAACGGGTGCAGAGGAAAGCAAGCAAAAAGGAGGTTGACGGAAAAAGATGTATCATCTGTATTTGGGGTGACAATTTGCTAAAGATATGTTGGGGAGTCGGTATGTATGGAGAGTAGTTTATATTCATCATGTGAAGAGTAAAATAGAGATATGCCAAGGGTGTGATGCTGGATATAAGTCAGGCCGGATGATGCTGTTGGGCGGTGGTGGGATAGTGGGCTGGCTCATATGCTGGCGGGGCAGGGGGTGTTGTCATGGCGGGGTACTAAGCTGGCTGGCTAGGTATTACGTACCTTAGTAAGATGCTGTAGGAACACCTCGTAGGCATTTGGGCGAGAGGGACGGCCAATTGGATTTGTTATGAGTACCTAGTAGTTCGTAGGTAGAAGGAGGTTGTATACGTATGGTTGCTCGCTTGTTAGAAAGTAGCGTGCAGGCAATGAAGCCATTCCCAACCGGACAGCAGTTTGGGCAGAGAAAACGTACCACCTACAAGTACGCTAGCGAGATTATTATTATTAGTTGGCAGTCCAGCTACTCTTGGAACAGAGGGCAATACTGTAGCACTTTGGTACGGCGAAATGAGGTCATTGTGCTAGGTACCTGGCATATTAGCCGTTCTTTGGTGCTTGTTGCTTGGCTGCCTGGCCTACTAACGTACTGGACAACGGTGAAAGGTAGGTAGGTCCACTGTATCATCAGAAGAGTCCAGTTGACTCTGGAAAATTCTTTGACCTTCTAATAGTCGGTACCTGAAGTAGCGATGGCGGGGCAGCTGCTGGCTTGTACCCACGTGCGGAATCAGGCCGCCAAATGATACTTCTACTGTAGAAGGGGCCTGAGGCGGATCATAAGTACCTACCTCCCTTAGTAGTGGTCTGGCTCAGCAAGCTCTGCTCTCACCGCCCGCCACCAAAGAAAAAAAAAGTTTTGATATTGGCACATGGAAGCGGCCGTTTGACAAGGTCCCAGCCCAGCCCAGCCCAGCCCAGCAACCTCGCCCAGCAGCAGCAGACAGAGAGAGGGGTCGTCAAAAAAATACTAAGGCACAGCCCAATTGAAAAAGTCCACAACGAACCAAACAGCTCACTCGTAACCCGCCTGCCCCTCCCGCCCTTTGACTCTTAACCTTTTTCTCTCTTCCTTTACACTGTACTCCTCAAATCCTGCAACAACGTCATTAGGAGAGAATTAACGAAAGACTGCGAATAGACTTGACGCTCAAGAATAATAAAGAAGAAGGGAATTCAAAAGTTGTTTTTTGTGTTTTTTTATCTATAATTTCTCCTTCTCCCACACCTCTACGCTTTCCGATCCCGCCGCCGCGCATATCTCGAGATATTTTCAACATAGCCTCCCGCTTCTCGTTTATCACGGACCCCCCGGCCGACTGCAGCAAGCACACATACTTTTCGACCTGTGCGCTTGTTGAAGACGATATACGGAATCTCAAAGTTCCAGATTATACTCTTGCAAACAGAGACTCAATCACATTCCTGCCACAATGAGTGTTGTTGGTGTTGATTTCGGTACCCTCAAAACGGTTATTGCCGTTGCGAGAAACCGTGGTGTTGATGTCGTTACCAATGAAGTCTCCAACCGTGCTACGCCGTAAGTTTTTTTTTTCTCCGTCTTGCCAAACTTTTCATGCTTTCCAGCCACACACCCTCATGTTTCCTTGAAGCTAACTCTCTATTCTTTTGCCCTTGCCCGCAGCTCTCTTGTAGGATTCGGCCCCAAGAGCCGCTACATTGGCGAGACGGCCAAGACACAGGAAATCTCCAACCTCAAAAACACCGTCAGCTGCCTCAAGCGCATCGCTGGCCGCTCCTTCAACGACCCCGATGTCGCCATCGAGCAGCAGTTCATCACCGCCCCCCTCGTCGAAGTCAACGGCCAGGTCGGCGCCGAGGTCACCTACCTTGGCAAGAAGGAAAAGTTCACCGCCACCCAGCTCGTCGCCATGTACCTCAGCAAGATCAAGGCCACCACTGCCGCCGAGCTCAAGCTCCCCGTCTCCGACTTTTGCATGAGCATCCCTCCCTGGTTCACCGACTCCCAGCGCCGCGCCCTCTTCGACGCCGCCGAGATTGCCGGCCTCAAGCTCCTCCGCCTCATCAACGATAACACCGCCGCAGCTCTCGGCTGGGGCATCACCAAGCTCGACCTGCCTGGACCCGAAGAGAAGCCCAGGCGCGTCCTCTTCATCGACATTGGCCACAGCAACTACACCTGCTCCGTTGTCGAGTTCAAAAAGGGCGAGCTCGCCGTCAAGGCCACTGCCTGGGACCGCAACTTTGGTGGCCGTGATTTCGACAAGGCCCTCGTTGACCACCTCGCCAAGGAGTTCAAGACCAAGCATGGCGTCGACATCTACACCCACGGCCGTGCCATGGCCCGCACCATTGCCGCCGCCGAGAAGACCAAGAAGGTCCTGTCCGCCAACCAACAGGCTCCCGTCAACATCGAGTCCCTCATGAACGACGTCGATGTCAGTGCCCTTGTCACACGCCAGGAGTTTGAAGCCATGATTGAGCCTCTCCTCAACCGCACCCACGAGCCTCTCGAGGCTGCCCTTGCTCAAGCTAAGCTCACCAAGGAGGACATTGACACGGTCGAAGTTATTGGCGGTGGTTCCCGTGTCCCTGCTCTCAAGGAGCGCATCCAGAGCTTCTTTGGCAAGCCTCTGTCCTTCACCATGAACGCCGACGAGGCCATGGCCCGTGGCTGCGCTTTCAGCTGCGCCATTCTCTCCCCCGTCTTCCGCGTCCGTGACTTTGCCGTCCAGGACATTTGCAGCTACCCCATCGAGTTTGCTTGGGAGAAGGCCCCGGATATTCCTGATGAGGACACCAGCCTTACCGTCTTTAACAGGGGCGGCGTGCTACCCTCTACAAAGATCCTCACCTTCTACCGCAAGCAGCCTTTTGACCTCGAGGCTCGTTATGCCCAGCCTGGCGAGCTGCCTGGCAAGCAGAACCCCTGGATCGGCCGCTTCTCTGTCAAGGGTGTCAAGGCTGACGCCAACGACGACTTTATGATTTGCAGACTCAAGGCCCGTGTCAACATTCACGGTATCCTCAACGTTGAGAGCGGCTACTACGTCGAGGAGCAGGAGGTTGAGGACGAAGCCAAGGAGGAGGGTGATGCTGATGTGAGTTTCCACCCACCAAACAGTCCTTCAAGTCGCACGAGTACTGACAATGACATCTTCTCGCAGGCTATGGACACCGATTCCAAGGACGATGCCGCCAAGAAGACCCGCAAGGTCAAGAAGCAAGTCCGCAAGGGTGACCTGCCCATCTCCAGCGGAACCACGACTCTGGATGACGCCTCCAAGACCACCTTGGCCGAGGCGGAATCTGCCATGGTCATGGAGGACAAGCTTGTTGCCGACACAGAGGAGAAGAAGAACGAGCTCGAGGCTTACATCTACGATCTCCGTGCCAAGCTGGACGAGCAGTACTCTGAGTTTGCCAGCGAGGAGGAGAAGTCGACCATCAAGGCGAAGCTCGAGGCCACCGAGGTATGTAATACAATACAGGACTTGTACATAACAAAATTGACTAACAGACACTTTGTAGGACTGGCTTTACGACGAGGGCGAGGATGCTTCCAAGGGCGTGTACGTCGCCAAGATTGACGAGATCCGCGCCATGGCCGGCCCCGTCACCCAGCGCCACTTTGAAAAGGTCGAGGCCGAGCGCCGTGCTGTCCAGGAGCGTGTTGAGGCCGAGCAGGCCGCCAAGAAGGCTGCAGAGGAAGAGGCTCGCAAGGCTGCCGAGGCCGAGAAGGCAGCCCAGGAGGCTGCTGCCAACGCCAACGGTGACGGCAATGGCGATGCCGAGATGAAGGACGCCGACTCGACTCCTCAAGCGGAGACTGAGGAGGCTGCTGATCCCAAATAAATAAAAAACAAGTTTGGGAGGGAGAGGCGTTGCTGAAGAAGAGCCAGAGCATATATGATGATGATGCATGGGATGGGATTTCTTATGTTGTAGACGAGACAAAAGATGCCAAGATGGGAAGTTTTCTTCTTTTTTCTAAAAATGGGATATTTCTTAGATGACGAATAAAAAGGGATTTGTTTATACATGCTTATGCTTTATTGGGTTTGTGTTGTTTTTTTTCTTCTTCTTAATTTAGAGAATTTAAACGTCGTTTTTGCGAGACTACATATATCACCAATTTTTTCCACATGTGCATCTTAAATGGCTGAGTTGTGACAATCTTAGTTTGTAACGTCATCACCTGTGCGAGATGGTTGCTATTTTAAATAAACTGTAGATTGCCACCTAAAAGGGTAGAGCTAAACCTCCTTCTAGAAAAAGTTTTTGAAAGGGAGAAAACAAAAACAAAAAAAGGCAGTTAGTCCTTTCGTGTGTTTGGGCTCCCATTCATACACACACAAAAAAGAAATCTCGTACTTTTCTCATTTGCCCACAATTCCTCACATTTTCTTCACGGGTGGAATTTTTCTTTTAATTTCCATATATAGCCTTGTCAAGAGCATACATATCTCCAGGATCACGAAAAAAAAGAAGGAAGACAACAACAGAACAATGAAAGCAAAAAAGGGACATCCCGCATTAAAAACTAAAACCAAAAATTAAATTGAAAGAGATGAGAAGAAAAACAATTAAACCATGATGACTGCATCACTTTGTTTTTTTAGTTGACGTCAAACAGCGGCTTCAGCTTAATAATTAGCTGCCACTCGTCATTCGACACCTCCGAACGGTAGTATTCCTTGAGCGTGTCGATGCTGGCGCGCGAGATCAAACTGTATAGCGTATCTGACTCTTCGAGTTGGCGGCCATATGTAGGCTGGCTGCTGCCCATTTCAATCTTGACGGCTACCGACGGTTGGCCCTTTTTGCAGACGGGGATTTGCTTGTGTTCACGCTCAATCGAGGTCCTATAAAATCCCCAAAGCTGTTAGTTACTTTTGTTTTGCCCAGTTTGAATACATGACAGAACGAAGGGGGTCTCCGAGAAACTTACACTCTGCCCATCTTGATGATTTCCTTGGTGCCGGTTACCGGGTGCGTCTTTACGGCTGCAATGGGTGTGTTAATCTTGAGCTGGCCCTCGACAACATCTACACCAATCACAATGGGGCCCGTCTTGTTGAAAACGGCCACGGGCTTGAGCACGCAGGGGAACACAGCCAACATCTTGGACTCTTCCTTCTTCTTCTCCAGCATTTGAGCCATGTGCTTGTTAAAGGCGTCAAACAAGTGGTAGATGATCTCGGCGGTGAAAATCTTGATGCCCTGCTCCTCGGCATACGCGTGCGCTTCCTTGTCAACCTTGACATCGAAGCAAAGCATAATGGCGTAGTCTGGTGCCTTCTCCAACATGATACCACACTGCATGACATCGCGCTTGTAGACAGGGCCGATACCGACGTTGGCGACAGGAATCTTGCAGTCTTTCAAAAAGTCCAGCAGGGCTTCCAGCGAACCCAGAGTTGAAGCCTGGACACTTACACCACGGCCAGACTTGGTAACACGGCTGAGCAGGTTGGCGAGATCGGACTCGACCTCGTCAGCAATGTCCTCCTCATCATCCTCTGGACCGACAACCATCAGACGCGAACCGGCAATGGCACCCTCGAGGCCAGGAGCACTAATCTTGATACCGAGCGCAGCCTTGACCTCCTTGTTATGCACATATTGAGACTTGAGACGCAATTCGCGCATAGGCGCCGGCGTCAGGAGGGCTCTGATATTTGTTATGATAGGCCCTTCTGTACCGCACAGTACTATACGGTCACCTTCCTTGAGGATACCGTTGGATAGGATTACGTCAATGGTCATGCCGAAACCTTCAATGGCCTTGACTTCGAGAACAGTAGCCTGAACCTCGGACAGGTACATGAGAGAGCCAACCATGCGGTCCTGGGTCAGCTGCAGGATGAGCTTCAGCATATCGGGGATACCTTCACCGGTGTGGGCAGATGTCGGCACAAGCGAGACAAACTTGGACATGGACTTGTTCTCGTAGTACAGCTCAGAGTTGAAACCCTGCTCGGCAAAGGCCAGCTTGGTCTCGTCCAGGCGCTTCTTAAACTCGTTGTGAACGGACTTGTTCTGCAGAGCCATACTCTCCCGGAAGCCATTGTTGTCCACCTTTTTCCAGCCAAACAGTCTGTCAATCTTGTTCAGGGCGACAATGAAAGGAGTCTTGCGGTCACGGAGCAGACGCATAGATTCGAGAGTCTGGGGCTCAAGACCGTGCATGATATCGACGACCAGAATGGCAATGTTGCAGAGAGACGAACCACGAGATCGCAGGTTAGAGAAGGACTCGTGACCAGGCGTGTCAATGACGAGCAGACCAGGCACCTTGAGCTCAAACGAGCCGTCCTGGTTGACGACGTTTGTCTTTTGCTTGATGGCGTCAGCAGGGAAGTAGGTGGCACCAATCTGCTGAGTGATACCGCCAGCTTCGCCCTCTTGGACGTTGGTCTGGCGAATCTTGTCGAGTAGCTTCGTCTTGCCAGTATCGACGTGACCGAGAATACAGCAAATAGGTGAACGGAGGTTATCCTTGGAGCGCGCAGCCAGGGCGGCCTGGTGAGCCTTTTCACGGCGCACGGCGGCTTCTTTCTTGCGCTGAGCCTCAGCCTGCTTGGCAGCGGATAACTCCTCTTCGGAATCATCTTCCGACTCGCTTTCATCCTCGTCATCTTCCGATGACTCGTCTTCTTCTCCGATTGGCTTAGGCCGCGATGGGAGCTCCTTACCGTTTGTCTCAGCGGCAGCAGCAGCCTTCTTCTTTTCTTCCTCTTCGTCGCTGTCGGCGTCCCAGCTATCCTTGATGTCGTCGTCTTCGGCAGCAGCCATCTCCCAGTCGTCCTCGACGTCGCTTTCGGCGGCCTTCTTGGCCTCAGCCTCAGCCTTTTCTTTGGCGGCCTTTTCCTCCTTCTTTCGGGCCACCTCCTCGGCTTGGATTCTGGCTCGCTCAGCGGCGGCAGCCAATGCAGCCTCTTCCTCGGCCTGTGGGAGAAGCTCTCAGTTAGCAACACTTTTCGTTTTCTCTTCATGTGCCCTAACTAAGGCAGGGATTCAAATGTCATCTCACCTTTTGCTCCATCTTGCCCTTGCGCTTCTTAACTTCAGGAGCTTTCTTCTTGGTCTCACGCTCACCACCCTCTTCTTGAGGGCCGACCTTGATACCGGCCGCAAGCATCTGCTGCAGCTTTCGCTCATTGCGGGCTTTTTCCTCCTTTTGGGCCTTGGTCATGAACTTGCCCTCCTTCTTAAGCTGTTCTACTCTCTCCTTTTCTTTTTGCTTCTTGAGGGCCTTGGCCTCTTCTCTTTGCTGTCGGTCCTCCTCGGCCTCACGATCAGCAGCTTCGGCCTTGGCCTTGGCTTCGGCAATGGCGCGCTCTTCTTCCTCCTTTTGGAGGCGAAGCTCTTCCTGTTGCTTCTGAATGAGGGCAATGTGTGCGGGAAGCTTTTTCTTCTTGCCGCCGCCCGTCTCGGCAGCCGGGGCGGCAGTAGGCTTCTCGGCAGCGGCAGCAGCAGGAGTCTCTTTTGCGGCCGGCTTCGCAGGCTCAGGCTTTGCGGGAGCAGTGGTCTTCTTCTTGGCAGCCTGCTCCTTTTTCCTCTGCTTTTCACGCTCCTTCTTGAGCTTCTCCTTCTCGGCCTTTGTCAAAATGCGACCGCCTTCGCCCGTTTCGTCGTCATCAGCATTGGCGGCAGACTTTGCGGGCTCCTGTTTGCCCTTGCCACCCTTGCCCTTCTTTGCGGGCAGGGCGAATTCGTCATCATCCATGGTGGCTTCTTGGGCAGCCTGGACGTCGGCGGCATCGTCAGCGTCGTTGGCGCCGGGGGCATCTTCGCCTTCAACAAAGTCGTTGTCGAGGCCCTTGTTCTTGCGCTTCTCCTTGTTCCTGCGGAGACGGGCCATCAGGCCACCGCCGCCGCCGGCATTGTCGTCGTCGTCGTTGCCGTCACCATTGCCATCGCCGTTGGCCTGGTCATCGTCGCCAGCACTGGCCGGGGGAATGGACTCGCCCAGGTCGGCCTCCCAGTCGTCCTGGACCTTCTTGTTTCCCTTCTTCTTGGGCGGCATCTCGATTGCTTATCCCGTGGGCGAGGTGTTGGGGAGTTTTCGTTAAGGAGAAGCGAGGGAGAAGAGGGCAGGGAAAAAGGAAAGAAAAATGCCAAGTCGTCGTCGTCGTCGTTGTCTTCGCTTCTCCGTGTCCAATTCTGTCGGGGATGGTGGCGGGCGAGAGAGATGAGGCTAACGGAGAGGGATGGGATTATATCGGGGACGATTCTCCACGGAGTCGACTAGGTTCAATAGTATGGCCAAGTCCGCCGTCGTCACTCTTCACTTTGGCTACAGTGTTTTTTTTTCTCTGTTCTTATCCTGTCGTCTAGCTGGCTGGCCGTCAAGGTGGGGTTGAGAGTTGGGCAGCACACCAAGTGGCGTACCTAGTGGGCAAATGGTAATTGTAGGTAGGTTTGGCAAGCTACCTATGGTACTGTAATAATACATGGCATGGCGGGGCACCTCTCACGTCTCTAGGTATCTGTCCCGCCGTAATAAAGTACCTTATGGGTGCGGGCTGACTGCATTCAGTGCCGTCCACCAAACGTCTGTGTGGCAAGCGGGGCATATGCGTAACCCACACACCATTCTTTTTTTTTTTTTTTTTTTTTTTTTTTTTTTGGCCGCTGGTTTTAACTTGTCTTGTGTACGAGATGTGAGACGTGCCCTGTACGGCGGCCGTACTAGTACTAGGTAATGATACCCTACCATGTACAGTATTGGGCCATCCATCTTCCAACGGTTGTCTATTACTCTACGCTAGAATTTTGCAGTCTTTGCTAAATAAACCCTGTATTACTCAAACATGTCACACATGTACTATATGAGTCACGGCTGCGATCCCTTGCATTCGCTCTCGATGGGTAACAACCCTAACCCTCAAATAGCATCAATATTATCAGCCTACAATTACCATCTTTCCCTCCACAGCGCCTGTCACATGCTAATGCTGTATAGATATATAGAAAATGTAGGTAAACGCAATTTCCTCCACCAGATTTTGCACTTTGCCAGGAAGGGCAATGCGTTGCTGGAATGTTTGCCCTTATCCAACCAATGTCTTCATCACCAATCCCTACAGCACTGGAGCCAGCAAGTAGTCCAGCACGTTGTAAGCCACCTCAAAATATCTCGCACGACGCTCCCCGTCCTCTGTGAAATCGCGAAATTCGTCTGTGTAGCTTCCTCCATCCAAGTCGTCCAGATACTCACAAAACAAATCCAACCCGTCGCCATCCCCCACTAGCTTCTCCAGTTTGCCCTCCTCCGTGCAACGTTCTAGCAAGTCGCCATCCACATGCATCATCTTTGGGCTTAGCTGCGGCTCCAGTTCCATCTCATCGTCTTCGCTGCTTTCAGAAGACGACTGTGATGTCAACTGCCGCATCGTTTTGCTCCTGATAGCCAGATTCTGGATGAGACAAAGGAACCTCCACAACTCAACCCTGAGCAGCGTAAAGTGTAGCAGTGCGCCATCCAATGCGACGCCAACTACCTCAGCTCCATCTGGGCCGCTAGGTATTGTCCCGTAGCGCTGTGTGCGTGACGTCGCAATCCAAGGTTGACGACTTCGCACCTTGACAAATCTTCGAACAGATGTTGGGAGCTCGCCTTCAAACACCGCCCGCAGTTCTTTGTTGTCCTGGCCAAATGGAATCCAGACCCCTGCAAACCCCCGCCGATAGTCCGACAGCAGCATTAGCGGCCATTGTCGAGTATCGTCTTCATTATTTCCTACTTCAACCATGTGCACAGTCCTCCTCGAAACTTGGTCTGTATGCAGCAAAGCCATGTCAGGCCCCAAGCTCGTGCGGTGATCAATAATCTCCAGAGAGTTCATCATGGTCAAGGCGTAAATCTTGCCGTTTTCGATGCGAAGTGACGTTGCAGGTGAATCTAGCTCATACTCCTTCATTGGTTTTAGCTTTTTGTCGGCCAGGTCCAAAACCTCCCAGTGTAGCGTACGGTCGGCGCAGAATATGAGGCCATCATCATCCCCAACTACTGCATAAACGGGTTTTCCGAGCCATTTCTTGTACCTCGTCCAGTACTTGAGTCTTCTTCTTGGGCCTTCGCCCGAGCTTGACTCTGTTTCCTTGAGAGATACAATCAACAGTCTGCCGTCTTTCGTCGTTACCAAAATGAAAGAAAACGTTCGTCCATCTTTGACATAAAGCCATTCGTGTAGGCCATATATCCTGTCACCTGCGTGTCCAAGTCCTGATATGAACTCCGAGGGGTTCTTGTCCTTGTCCGAAGGGTCAGATATAGATTCCCCCGTGTCTGCATCGATAAATTCCAAGGTTGTTTTGTCATCTTTCAATAGTGCAACCACAATGCAGTTCCAAGTATGAGAATAGATTATTCTCGTAGGTGTACCATCAATATGAATGGCACGCGGTACATGGCCAACACGTGGCCAAATGTCCGTCATCAGTATTCTAGAGCCCGCCAGTAAAAGTAACGATATATGGCCATCGTATCCCGAGAGGCTTTCATCAAGGCTGCAAATGGAGTGAATGGGAGGCGAAGGCATTGAGTGATCGTTTGAATCGGTTGGAAGCACGATATGCTTCTTTTGAAAATGACTTTGCTTGTCTGAAAAGTCAGACAGCATGATCAGGTTGTTGTCACAGCAGATAAAGGCTGACTTGCCACCACTGAAGCCTGTAGGGGGTGGAAATACCTCCACTGGTGAAATTCCCAACCCTTCTATGTGCCAACTCATTTGCTGCAACGTATATTCCGAGAGTTTTAAGCTCGCCAGATGACCGCACCTGGTACCAAAAAGGACTATCGGTGCTTCACTATCAATATCGACCGCGCAGATACTCGTGACGGCTTCAAGATGGCCTTTGCTACTTTGTCCGTCTGAGTTATCTTAAGACCCGTTAGCAATTTTTCAACGAAATTCCACGCAGTTAAACTGACCGGCTGCCTTGTGCACTGCTTGTTGGATAAGTACCTCGCCTTGCAGTGAGTAAACCGAGATAACAGGACTTGCATCAGTGGCAGATGCAATTATGGCGCATAACTGTCCAGATACGCGACAGATGCATAAAGATGTAGTCTCTCCACCAACAGACCAGGAAGTGGTAGTTGTAAGGGTTTCTTCATTGTGCTTCAGAATATACACCTGCGATGACTCTCCATCTTGTACAGACAGCATCACAAATCCCGCAAACCAACAAGCTTTGTCCGCATTTGCACCTGGCTTCTCGAGTATATCCTCGATAGAGCGCTTGAAACTGTGAATTTGTTAGGTTCCAAACGGAATGCATAGCCTACTGGGTCCTTCACTCATAATCTTACCTTTTCTGGTGAGATGCGACGGCAATAGAGGATTCTGTAATTTGGATAATTTCGCCTCGCGCACACTGCGCTGCAAAGAGGGTTCGGGTAGACAAATCCAACGCTGTATCTTCCGCCTCCACAGCTTGAACTTGCCCAAAGTCTTTTGCAAATTGCAGAACAAGCGATGAGTGTGGCAGCGCCAGTATACCTAGTAGTGCGGTACTTCCTTGTGTCTGGATGGGAAAAATCCAAGCTTGTCGAATGGGCTCCCCCGATTCAATATCGAGGCCGATCCTCGCCTGAATGCCCCATCGCCACTGCGTTACACTCCCTTTCAATCCGCGTCCGGAGGCAGTAAATATCGATTCTGGTTTCCGAAAGCTCGAAGGTAACTTTTCCCTAGCAGATTTTCCAGTAGTAGCCGCAGCGCTAGATTCATATGAAGTGACCATATCTACCACGGGAGACCAATTAGGTATGACGCTAACTTGTTCAAGATCGGTGCGAGGCGCAAGCTAGTGCTGACTGTTAGTACAAAAACTACGCCAGTAGTAGAGAAAGAAAACCTGCCTTCCAAATGCTTCCGGGGCCAGAATCACCACCGATAATAAGTACGTCAGAAAATCTATCGTAAGATGTGGCAAACGCAGTGTTTATGTTGGTGTCGAGACAGCCGACATTGATGACAGACGGAACCAGCTCGGCTTCGTCAATTTCCACATGGATAATAGCGCCATCCTCACGCGCCAGCAGGATGATGTCTGTCTTCTCAAAATACTTGCTCCTACGAAACGGGCGTGCCCAAGCGGTCCAAAATGGGTCCTCGATGCCATGGTGCAGTAATGTGCGACGCGGTGTATCGTATGCGAGACGCTCGAATTCGGGTGTCCCAGAGAGTGTGTATTTGACGACGCCGATGTTCGCATCCGATACGACAAAAAAGGCATTTTTAAATTTTAGCGGAATCATGAGCATCGGCATTCGATGCTCGTTGGGAAGACGATTTCCCGATTTTTCTTCTGCAAGAACATTCTTCAGATCGTCACCGCACTCCCATTCGTAGGTGACCATTCGCGACACGGGATCGGCCAGGCGTCTTTCTCGGCGGACAACAATGAGGAGGAGAATAATGTGGCATTCGTCTTCGGATCGGGGGTAGAGAAAATCCATTTTGTGGATTACGCCTTGTATCATTCGGACTCGTGTCGATTTAACAGGGCTAAATGTACCATTTCGGAGATACTGCTCACTCATAGCGTCTCGAGGTGCCAGCTCGTAGACCACGAGTACGCCTTCCGGCGTAGAGGCGGCCAGATATCGTGAAGAAGGGTCTACTGCCAAGTGGTGCCCAATGTGTGGAATCTTTTTCGGTAAAGTGTATCCGCTTGTGACAAATTCCAGCTTGGAGTCTGTGGTTTCTCGTATAAACAAAAAGACGCAATCTCCCGTCTCGAGCATTAGAACAAGCATTTGTGGCGGGATTGCGTGAGGCGATGCCGTCTCTTCTTCCATCAAGTTGGGCGATTCTCGCATGTTAATGTCTGCGTCGTCCTCTGACTTGACAAGGCCAGCTTCAGGATCGTCGACAAGGCCATGATTACCAACTCCAATAACGGCGGCGCTGCGAATACGATGGCCAAAGCCTTTATGCCTGAGAACTTCGTGTATCTGCCCATCCCTGCGAAGCTCGCTAACTTGCACAAAATGATCCTATTCATGGAAAAAAAGAGTGAGTCAAGTGATATGCTGCGGAAAGAGGCAATACATCTAGGCATAATAGTGTATAGGAAATGGCCCTGGTGGAGCATTTCACTGCCTATCGTGCTGTAGCTGTGGGAGCTCTAAAACTTACCCCGATGAAGGCGACATCCTTGTTGCTTCTGGACCGAAGGCAAACGGGTAAAATCCAGCGGGTGATGGGACTCTCGACAATTGTTTTGGTCAAGACGCCGCAAACGGGAGGCTCAGGGACAGCAGTACCAGCTGGCTTCTCGGCAGCCGAGGCGCGGAGGGCGGCTTGGAGGTCTACCGTTTCGGTAACCCACTGGCCGTCTCGAAGTACATTCGTTTGGAACGCCATAGCTGCGGGACCATTACTTGACGAGGAAGCGACTGGCTACCTAGCGGCCGGCAGTTGAAAAAGGGCAAAGGCTGAAAATGCTGCCAGAGTAAATGTGTGGATTCCTCTTCCGTTACTGAATAGAGCAAAGCGTCGACGGAGAAGGGTTCCTGCAGCTGAATCGCATTTTCCGACGGTATTACGGCGTCTATCGGTCAAGAAACAAAAGCCTGGGGCATTAGTGGTAAATTTCCAAGTGAGGAGCTCCCACGGCGAATGCCGAAAAAGTGGTGGGCTCTATAGAGAATATCAGGCTTCACAAGACAAAGCGGCTTGGTGTCAGATGACTAAGGAACCTTGGACCAAACGGCCGACACTTTGTGTAAGAAAGCACGCAATAGTCATGCAGGCATCAAGTCTGGAGGACGTGGCAAAGATGAGAAGCTTCCGGAGTGGCCAGGATAATGCTGTGTTCCGTTGAGGTTGTTTGCGGTTTGGCTTCCGTGATAGTGACGGAAGACGGCTTAATGTGGTATTTTGAAACCTAAAAGGCCCTGTTTTGCATTGTTGAATGCGGCCAGAGCGTTGAACTTTGCGTGCTGGTCCGAATAGGTGCTCCAGAGCCAAGGGAAAAGGAGATTTAATTTGTTGTGAGGCCGATACCTGAGAAAGGTGAAGTTTGTTGACAGCACGGAGTTGCCTGTAGCTTTGGTGGAAACTCGAAAAGGTATGTATGAATAGGTAAGTACTAAGGTAGGCAGGCAGGTAAGTACCAAGTCCTAAAGTACTAATGGAGCTTGCTCGTACCTGGTAATGGGTGGGTACCTCTTAGTTCATCAATGCTGTGGTGGATACCTGGGTATGCCTACCTACCGTAAAGAACCGTCGGTAAGGGACCTTAGCACGTAGGTACCTACCTAAATACTACCAGGTACAGTGCTACCTACCTAGTACCTTGGTAGCCTACTACCTAGTGCACCTTGGCTACGTACACCGAGGCCGGCGTTATCGCAGCGGTGTGTGGAAGCGTTAATAGCATGCTTCGTCGTATGCCGTTTCGAGTTGGGAATAAAACGCACCAGTCGCTGTATTGGAGGGCCACCGGCGCAGGAGACAAGGCATTCGCCATGCCAGCAAAGGCAGCGGCCTTGAAGACGTCGTCAAATTAGCAAGCGTTACAGTAGTACCGTCGCAACATAAGAGGTTCATGGTTGGGCTGCCACTAGTAGTATTAGCGTTTGCTAATTATTTCCGTGGATAGTTTGAAGTGGTGGGCAGACTGATAATCACCTAGGTTAGTAGGTACTTAAGGTACCTAGGTTAGTACTCTACTACCGTCAGCCCACGTAGTCCGTACAGGGTACTACTACCTAGGTAGGTATACAGTCTGTAGGCGGTTTTCTTCTGACAACCTGAAGTCCAGCGCGCAGCCAACGAGGCATTAGAACCTAGGTGAATACCCAATAGTTGCGTGGGGCTAATAGGCAACACCTATCAGAACCTGTCCAGAGCCTCTAATGGCGGGCGCCACGGCTGTTCTTCAACCCCAACCGGGGTCGGGCAGAGGCTTGACATTTAACGGCTGGCCCAGCCACTTTGGCAAAAGCGCTTGCACCTAGTGGAATAGGTGATGGGATGGGGTGAAAAACACAACAAAAAACGGCCAGAAATAACCTCCGTGTTGGGTTGGGTAGTGGCAAGCTTCCAGGCGTCTCGTCGTTCTCACTTTTGATACCATTTTTTTGAAGTTCGTCTTTAAACCTGGGTTTGCGCTGGTCCTGCTCGTACTCGCACCCCCGAGACGGGAGCGCACAACCTTGAAGCTGTTGTTGGCTCCGACGTCTCTCATCAGAGCGCCCCTCCCTCCCTGTATGCTGTTGGGTCACATGGCATGCATGTCATGCTCGATGCAAGCTTCTTTTTTCCTTTTTCGCCAACAAGTCATTCATTAGCGCAGGCAGGTAAATGCTCCTTCATTGGCGGCAAACAAGGTACAGTACCCTACCTAAGGTAGCTAGGTACGTAGGTAGTATGTAAATTGAAGTCACTCGTACATAAGTAGGTACCTCGCTTATTATTCTTAGGTAGGGGGATTCTCACCGTCTACCGCCGCTATTACCTACATCCTCTGCATCCCGAGTCGTCCATAAGCCGCTGCGCCTCTGACTCCCTTTCAGCCGCCATGTGTAACAATTCTTTTAGCGTTGTTGCGAATCGCCGCTTAATAATACCAAGTGCCGCTGGGTGTCAGCTAACGATATACGAGTACCTCAAGTTATGCGGCGCAACGAGGGCGGGAACCGTGATCTCTGCCTACGCAAATTGGGCTTGAAAATGGTCCATTACAACTTCTTTACGCAGCGCAGGTCTCCTCCGGAAATTTCGGCTTACAAGGTTAATACTAAACCTAAAGAGGCACATATAATTTGTTTTTCTTTTCTTTTTACCGTCCATTTTAGGTCATCTATAAGGAAAGTACCTAAATGACGAGCTGCACAACATCAGGCCACACAGATGGCTGACGGACAAGGTGGGGGGGGTTATAGTAGTTCGTGGCAATGCCAACGACAACCGCGCCAGGACAAAGGCTGCTTTCCCTCATCCTAACTCTCTCGCTCACCTCTCTCGTTCTCTATCTCTCGCTCTCTGTCTCTCTGGGCGTCGTTCGCGAACATGCTTGCTGGTCACCGACGGTAGGATCCACGTCTGACGGCTCTTTTCGAATGCCCTGGAGCAACCACTAGAGCGTCGTCTTGCCATCCATTGTGGGTATCCAGGCACACCATCTCGCCCTTCTACCATAACTCGCAAAACGCCGCATTTCGCTGCATGGTTTGGACAACTCCGCGGGCAACGGTTGCCGGCACTCGAATTTCAGCCCAAAGCTCTGGCCTGCTTGCTTGCTGTACAACCGCATGTCTGCTCCCTCCGGCCGTGTAAATTATGAAAGCATCAGCAGAGGCACTGTGGTACCCAAGTCCACTTGTCTGTTGGACTCTTCCTCTATTTTGGGGTCTCGTCCTTGAAACGGTGCCATTCCACAAGTATAAACCTATCGTTGCAGACATGTGGCTTGACAGGGCGTTTGCAGGGACTCTTGGGCTTTCGATCAGTTGCAAACCCCCTGGCCTCAAGCATCCTTGGCGACTATGCGTACTTACTTCATCGCTAACAGACGGGTCCAATGCAGGGCTCTTAATACCAAGTGTATCGCATGGTGCATACGCATCAGGTCACTTGGCTTATGGAAGTTCTAGACTCAAATAACTATCGAGGCCCTTGCTTCTACAACGACAACTCTGCTTATGCACGTTCCAACAAGCACAACCTAGTTTGACCCATTGGTTTATTCGTATTCGAACCAAGCATGACCATGGAGCTCAATATCCTGCGTCGAATATAAACCTTTCTGCATGATTTTTATGAGAAGCTCACTTACCACCATGTTCATCTTGTGCCATGGCATTCTGATACACAACGCTGCTATCCAATCTTTTGCGTCAGGGGATTGACCAAAAACGCTAGCAGCGACAAACCAGGGACAGACCGCCCTTGCTGCTGATTTTTTATTACCAAAGCTAACAAGTCTAATATCGGACTCTAGCCTGGACCGTTGGGCTGTCGGAGTTAGGCCAAACTCTGGATGCAAGCCACGCAGCCCCCTCAATTCACCAAAGCAGCAGCTGAAGCCAGCAACGTGGACATTAAAAGGGCGTTCTTCATGCGGCGCTGCTGGTTGGCGTCGAGAAGGCCACAGTTTTGTCTGCGTTCTGTGCCTGATCAAATCTAAAAAGTCAAGCATGGTTATGACTAACACGGTGATACGCCGTTTGTGCGTGTATCCCCCATGCGCCCACTACCAGTGAGTCACGTCCAGTTATTCACCCGAAACACATTCTCAAGTTTTTTACTCCTTGGATCTATGTACGTATTGTGGCTGTACGCAATTTTTAATCAATGCATAGCATGTCATGACAGGAATCCCATGTTTCTAGCCTACGCGTAGATGCTGTCGGGTACGTCTCAAGGAGGGCCTCGGCATGAACCTGATCGGCTCATGGTGTGCCACTAGCTGGAGACTGATGAAACTCCGTCTGGAGCACTAAAAAAGGCCGGTGACGGAAGACTAGCAAATAGAAGCGCCAAAAAAAAATAGGCCAAGCAAGGTAGGGCAGAAGCAGGAACGGCATCCTTTGCCCGAGCCAGGCTGCAGCCCCACGTCGGGTTGGCTACTACGTGTGTGCAAGTTTGATTACCGTGCAGCAAGGTACACAGGAGCGGCCAACTAACAGGGACTGGGTGATTCGGTCCATTGGTAGGAATCTTTTCCCCAAGTGCAGCTCTTTAGCTGACACCCTCATTGAATAAATGGCTTAACAACCAACGGCCAGCCGACGGTTGATAACGGGTGGTAAGGCACCACTGCAAAATATTCGAGGAGCAAGCCCACACTGTATATGGTATGGCATGCGGATATAAAATAGTTGCTACGCTTCCGGAGCTCACAAATCCATAGCCAAAATCTCCTGTTGCTATCCTAATACTCGTACGTGTTGCAGAGTCAGTCCATCCGAGAAATAGCAAGTCCGGTTAGCTTCCGAGCTTTTCGGTCCGATATGCTTCTTACTGACACGCATTTGCAAGAGCCAAGGGACATTCAATACCGTCTGTACTTTTTTTCCATTTACCCGTAGATACAAAGACAGCAGCACGTAGTCCTTAATTAACTTGGCAGAAACGCTCTCCAAAGTACACGGAACGTCGCAATGTCGCGCCCCCAAAGATGTGACCCAGAGAGCCAGCATGTCGGGTCTGTAGCTTACTTTTTGGCCCGCATTGCTCCAACGTTGAAGTTGACCTGTCACAAAAGTCGCCGATGCGCTTGGGGCTGCCAAGCGTGGCGCTCCACAGGCTCCCGCCGCCGCCGGTGGGCCTAATTTAGGTACACTTTCCTTCTCTGAGCGTTGCCAACGGGGAAGAGAACAAAGGAAGATGAACCAACAGGAAATGACAGGATTTTTTAAAGGGTTGATTCAGAGGTGTGCTAATGAACTACGCAGTGGTAGGCAAGAATTCTTTTTTGAGGCTTGATTATTGGTGTGGTGCACCAGTCTAGTTTTCTTTTAGCTGCTGAATTGGTACCATTCGCTTGGCAGAGATTGGCGTTGAGCTTGAGCCAGGAATCAATTTATAGGACGAACGACACGCTAACAACTCGTGTGCCTCGGAATGAAAAACCGTTAAAAATGAATGTGTACTCGTAAGCCCAGAAAAAGGGGAGCAGGGATGTCAAAGCTGTGAGCCGAGGGGTGTATGAGGAGTAGCTGGCGGATGCTGTTACACCTAGAGTGCATTAGTATGGGTGAACCTTTGTTTCATAAACAGCGACTTCGATGCCTTGGCAACTATTACCACAAATGGTGTAAAAAGTATCAAGTTTGAATACGAGTATTCGTATATGTAAGGTTACCCCCAATCCCAACCAATACTGCCGTCATGACTTCATTTACACCACAGTCTACCCTATAAGCCGTGTCTCTATGTAACAGAGCCTTGTACCGTTACCCCATTCCGGCAAAAGATCAGGCATTAAAAGCTATTCTCGAGCAATTAACCAAGGCTTCCAACTATGCTTATATAGCTGACGTTACACTCTATATACCCGGTGCCTTGCTCGTACTACAATGGGACGAGCGAGGCAAGTCCGCTGTAAAATAATCAAAGTACATCTTAGCCCCTGCTTGACTTGAATATATTTTCAACCCGGAGCCAGCTTTCCCCAACACTCACCGCTTGGCAGTGTAAACTCGACTGTCGCTAAATCGGCGGTGGCACTACACACACTCCGTAACCCCCGCTGGCATACAAAAGTTGAGCTTAATTTTTTTAAGTGTCGTCTTCACTACGAGGTAAGCTTGGAGGAGCAGGAGCTCCGCTCGGCCAAACCCGCCGCCCGCCATAGAGCACCATTTTCTCCACACCTAGAGCCACCTACTACTAGGTACCTTACCTACCTATACGGATACTTTAGCAGGGAAATGGTGGCTGGCCACGCTGCAAGCTCGCCCACCTCCACGTGCGTATTCGCGCAACACGCAAGCTCCTAGCTCGGTACCACCACCACTCATGCAGAACCACCAAAGTGCACTGGCATACCGCAGGTCGGTCTGTACACGCAATGCATTCTGCTGATTCGGATCATATCAGCGATGGCAATAACGAGGATGCCCTGGGCGAGTCGCGATTCGACGAAAAGGACGCTGTCCAGGTCAAGAAGCAGGACGACATTCGCGCCGCTTGCGAAGCTCGCAATGTCACTCAGCTCCAGGCCCTGGCAGAGTCCCGTGGAGGCTTCTTGACGGACGCGCTCCGCAAATCAGCATGTAAGTCCCGCCATGCATGTTCCTGTTCTTCCTTTCCCTTGCACCCAATCACGTCTATCTACAAGCGTTACTGATCCCCAACCCTTTGTCACTTTTCAGGGCCGATCCTGTTGGGACTTCCTCCTCCTGTGACAGATTCAGCCGATGAAGCTCTACCGACCGACGCTGCTGCAGACGCGAATTGGAAACATCTCCCCCGCCACAGTGACGAAGAACAAGTCCAGCTAGACGTCAACCGGTCATTCGTTTATTACCCGAACGGTAAGCAAGCCTCCTCGCAATGTTCCATGCAAGAGAGATACTGACCCTCCACTCCAAACCAGACCTCTCCGACGCAGCCCTCGAAAGCCGCCGCTCACAGCTATCAAACCTCATATGCCAGGTTCTTCGCCGACATCCATTCCTATCCTACTTCCAGGGTTTCCACGACATATGCCAGGTCCTCCTCCTGGTCCTGACACCCGCAGGGGCTGCTCCCTGCGTCTCTCGTCTTTCCGTCCTGCGCATCCGCGACTTCATGCTCCCGAATCTGGGTCCCACGACCGCACAACTACGACTACTACCAGATATTCTCGGCAAAGCCGACCCCGAGCTCCGACGCCATGTCGCCAGCATCGAACCCTTTTACGCCCTCGCCGGCACGCTGACCATGTACGCCCACAACATCGAAGCATACCACGATATAGCCCGACTGTTTGACGTCCTGCTCGCCCACGAGCCTGTCTTCATCATATACATGTTTACCCAGATTGTCATCGACCGGCGCAAGGAGATTTTTGAAATTGACGAGGCGGATCTGCTCCAGGTCGTCTTGGCCAGAGTACCTCCCAAAATGGACATAGACGCTCTAATAGCACGCTCCGTAGAGCTCTACAAGCACCATCCGCCCGAGACTCTGCGGTCCTGGAGACGCATCTCAAGGGCTAGCGCCTTGAAGACTGCCCGCGACGTCCAGGACGCTGCAAAGCAAACCATTGAACAGGGCGAGGCGTACTTTGAAATACAAGCCAAGGAGCTGCGCTGGATTGACGTCAAAGATAAAATGGTCATGGCCGCGTGGCGGTACCGTCGGCCAGCTAGAGCTCTGGGTATGGCGGTTGCAGTCAGTCTTGTTGCGATTTACATTCGCCGGAACCCATCCATGATGCATCACATCATGTCGTTTTTCTCAAAATGGAACTAGAGAAAGTTGCTGCGTCAATATAGAATGTTACGAGACACAGAAAAAAGGAGATGTGGGATATAGAGAAAAGAGAAAAGAGGGAAGATGGTAGACTTGCAATTTGCGGTCTTGGCTGCGGGACAGCTCACCTTAATCCACCAATAATCCGTGCATTATGTACCAAAAGAAAATAAAACTTTTTAACGCCATGATATGTTGGATATATTTGTAAACTTCTATATCGTACGCTAATATTGTTGTAAATGACTCTTTCAACGCCAATACTATGGACACAACGTAGCCTCGCAACGTTTTTTGTTCCTCGGCACATTACGCTCAACCCCCCCCAAAAAAATCAAACAGACTAAGGGCGAGAGGAAGAGATCTCCTAAACCTCAAGTTGGTATTCTAACCATTAATCCCCATCTTGATATGCCGTCTTGAGCTCCTCAAAATGCTCCTGCTGCTCCTGCGCAAGCTTGCCAGCGAGGTCGCCAATAATGGTCAAGACGAGAGAGTAATTATTGTACATGAAGCGTGCCGTCTTCCGCTTATCGGTGCCAAATGAGTTGCCAAACCGCGTCAGAAATGCCTCTACATCTGTACGCAGACGCTGCAGGCTGGCCGCGACGGGCTCATCGTCGCCTGCATCGGCACTCATCTCTAGGAAGCCGTGCAGCAGCTGGCCGAACCGCTGCGTTACGACGTGTGGCGCCGCTGATATCTTGGCCTGCTCGGAAGCGGACCGGCTGCTGGGTTTGGCTGGCGTCGCTTGTGTAAGTTGGCGGACTGACTCGCAGTGTCGGTCCATGATGACTTGCAGTCGTGGCCAGAGGAGCATGTTTGTGCCGTTAATATAGCCGTCCACGGCTGGCACGCGCCGCCGTTGCAGCTCAAACGCGAGGTGCTGGTTTAGACGAATGCATAGCAAGAGACCGAGGGCGTCATAAGTCTCCGCCACAAGCGTCTTCGACAGCGTTTGGCCGAGTTCGAAAGTTGGTTCAAAGATGTAATTAAAGTTTTTGGATATCGTTGAAAAGGAAAGTGAAGGCGAGAAGTAGGTGGCGAGGAAGGTATATTCAGCCGTGGCATTGTCAATCAAGGCCAAGTTGAAGTTGCGAAACGGAGCCTCCAGGTAATGCGTCGTCTGGTCCTCCTCCGCAGAGAATGAGGTCAGTGCAGGCTGGCTGCTTGCCTTGAGAACACCGCTACGACGTCCAATATTGAAAGCATCATGCGGCGGTCCGCCGACACGTGCACTTGACAGTACACTGGCTACACGAGTTGTCGGCTCTTCGTGGCCCAGCGTGTCGTTCTTGTCGAGATTGTGGAGCTTAATTTTGGCCAACGATCTCTCGTAGCGCGTGAACTGATTCAGGTAGTACCACCGCATCGTGTTCATATATGCGAGAGAGATTTCCTCTGCTAGTTGAGCGTGGTGTTTGTGCAAGAAAGTAAACAGATCCTTAAACCTGAGAAAGTTTTGCTGTTGTATGATTTGGGCGTTAATATTTGGAGATCGAAGCGCCTTGATTTGCGCTACAATATAATCTCTTATTCTCTCAATTGCCTGCAGTGTGCATAAGTATGTGTAATAAAGGTTCTAGCAGGGCCTTTCTGCTTACCTTGTTTATTAGCTTTTCTAGCAGCGGGCCGAGATCTTGGGCTGCTTTGCTCCGCGACTCATCAGCCTTCTTTTTATACGAAGCAGCTCGTCGGTCGACTTCACTGAGCACCTTAGCCCAAGACTCGTCAATGTTTCCAGAGGCAATCTTCGATATTGTTTCTGGCGATACGCTTAGCTCCTCAACGAAGGGACTGAGCGCCTTTTCGACTTGTTTGCGATTATCCAGCCGGTTGTTGAGTGCAGTCGATCGGTCTTGTAATGATTCGATATCGGCAGAAACGGTGGCTAGATCATTTCGGAAGCTGGTCAAATTAGTTTCGACCGAGCTTAATATATCGTCGCACGCGGTAATGGAACGATGCAAGTCTTCGAACTTGGCTTGATCCTTCTCGTCTAGTAGCCGGTGTTAGTGACGAAATGAGGCACCGCCGCTTGGGGGACTACAAACAGTCATCAGAAACAATAGAGATTGACGCAGCATTTTGAGGCTCATCGTCGGCCCTGGATGCAGCCAGTTCCTTCAGAGAGAGGCCTCCAAAGTCATGGTCGAGGTCTAAGTCGGATTCCGTCAACGGCTGTTGCGTTGAGTCAACTGCGCTAGCGCTTCTCCCGAGTAGTTTGTCGAGGGCTTCGAGTGAATTGGTTGGATGTACTGCAGCAACAAACGATTGCTTTAATGTTGAGCCATTGGGCCGTCGCGCCGAGGTGAGGAGCGAGACAGAGGAATCGGTGGACACTAGGGATAAGGAGGAGCCTCGGGGCGAGTGTCCTTGGCGCTGTGAGGTGACATATGGACTGAGATTGCTCGATGTTCGTCGAGGAAGAGGCGAGTATGCGCGACCGACGGATTGAGGAGTTGAAGAGCCAGAGGCGCTGGCTTGACCAGCCAGGCGATCAAGCCACATTGCTGGATTAGACGAGGACTCGAGGTCGTTGGCGGCTCATGAAGAAGCGACGGTGGATTGTAATCAAGGGATAATATGCAATGGTAGCATCTGCACTAATCGGTGCGACTGTGGCGAAAGTCTGAAAGCTTAAAAAGGAATGTACTTGTAGCTGAAGAGTGTTGGTGGTGAACGAATAGTGTTGCTCGTGGTCGATGCGATGATGACAGTCTTGGCTACTCCTACGTTAGCACGGAGCCCCAGTAGCTCGAGTTCCGTCGCAGCTGCGCGAGCAGTCGTAGAGCTTCCCACATTTATTACCTACCTGTCTGTACTGCCGACCCGGGTTACCACCTACGTACTGAGGTGGACAAGGAGGTACCTTGTGGAGAGGGACAAGTGTGAGAGGGGTACTTTGTAATGTGTGATTAATACTAAGAAACAAAATGTATATTAAGCTGGAGCAAGATACTTTGCCTAAACGGGACACGCTCTAGAGCGACCATTGGACTCAATGTGTCCCCCAAGACACCGCCCTGAAGAGCCCCAAGCGGGTGGCAGTTTTTAGCAGTCGGTCGCTGTGTTGGGTGCGTGTTAAGTGCTGTGGCAGAGGCAAGAGGCGCCTGTCGGGCCGCGTCCCACCACGCTCGCGCAAAACACAAAACTGCCCAATCACACACGGCACGAAAAAAAATCCAAACCCGGACCATACCCTTTTCCTCTCTTCCCCTCCACTTGTCTTCCCACCTTTTGGCCCTTCTTTTTCTTCTCCCCCTCCAGCTCCTCCACTCTCTTTGTCGCTGCAAAACAACACACCTTTTCCCCCCTACAACTTCGTTTCTTTGCCCTTTCGTCCAAGCCGTCTTCTTGCGCAACTATTCAAAATGGCTGATGAGGTGAGTTGGACCGCTACGGTCTCGCCTGCGCTGTGCGCCGCCGTCGTCTTTGGCACGAGTCTGCTGCGCCTGGAGGGAGAGAAGACACACCCCGCATCCCATCCTGGGCTGGGTTGTGTGCTCTTTGCCCGCCTCTTCTCGCCTTTGCTCGTGCCCCACGACAGCGACCATGAGTCTGGCGCAGATTCTCTCGTCTCAATGAGCCTGGCGCAACGCGAGACTCACAAACTATCCTACTCTAAGCATGACGGCTAACCTTTGCACCTCAAAAACAGCACGATGTCACTTTCGAGTCCGCCGATGCCGGTGCGTCTCTCACCTTCCCTATGCAGTGCTCTGCTCTGCGTAAGAACGGCTTCGTCGTAATCAAGAGCCGCCCTTGCAAGATTATCGACATGTCTACCTCCAAGACTGGCAAGCACGGTCACGCCAAGGTCCATCTGGTCGCTACCGACATCTTCACCGGCAAGAAGTACGAAGATCTCTCTCCCTCCACCCACAACATGGACGTCCCCAATGTCTCTCGCCGTGAGTACCAGTTGGTAAGCATCACCACCCAATCCGGCTTGTACCCCGTGTTCGCAGCTAACTCGGTTCCCTTTTCAGCTCGACATCTCCGATGACGGCTACCTCTCCCTTATGAACGACGACGGTGACACCAAGGATGATGTCCGCATGCCCGACGGTGAAATTGGCGACAAGATCAACAAGCTTTTCAAGGTCGACGAGAAGGACACCAGTAAGATTTCGACTTCTTCTTTCCATAACTCGTCGCAATTTATTAACTGACACTGTTTAGACGTCATCATTCTCACCTCTATGGGTGAGGAGGCTTGCGTTGAGGCCAAGGAGGCCCCCAGGCAGTAAATATCTGCCTAACCACTGCATGCGTCCCCCACGTACTCATGAGATGCCATTAACTTTCAAAAATGCTTGGGATGTTGTCTGGTCAGTAGCGCTGCGTACTGCAGCTTACAATCTGTTGCTCTTGGGCGGGTGTTGGGTCGTTGCGTTTTAGATACCGCCTCGTCTTTCGCCTTGAGTATCAACTGTTGACGCAGCAATGCCAGGGTTGGATTGACGGAGCCTTTTGTTTCCTTTGTTTCTTATGAAGATACAGCTGTGTTCAAACTCGAATGGACATGTTCACTGCTGAATAATGAGATACTAAGGATGAAAATATACACGGCTGCAAAGAAGCTGAATCTACTGTCATGAAGAGTCTGAAGTGTCGCCGACGTGACTGTTGTTGTATTGCTGCGCCTGTAAAATTTTATACCGAGAGAATTGGCATCTCATAGGCTTACAGCTGCTCGTTTTTCAAATATAGTAGCTTTTTTGTTGGCATTAAACAGCGGCTCTGCGATCTTGAATTAGTCGATCCAAAGCAAAACTAAAATTCCTGCACTGCACACAACGCCTGTGTGCCCACTTCTTCCGCGACCCCACCATGCCAAACCATCGCATGCCATACGACAAAGCACCTTACAAACAACAACGTTGTACCATGATTCAGCATGTCACATATCGGCAATCTTGAAAAAAAAGAGGCGTGCTTGATTGTTTGCTTCATCATCTTGATGCGCTCTACTTACATGCCGTCATCACCAACACAGAGGTAACTCGGCACCACAAGAAGAATCTTCTAGTACCTTCCAATGCGTCGACCAGACGAGCATATTCCTTAAACGTCGCCATGAATGAGCCACGAGAGCTCCGACGTATGCCGCGCGGCGAGCGGTGTCCTGAGTGCGGAAGCCAAAGATGGTATTTGCAAGATGGCAGGAGATATTGCGCCCGGGGCCATCAGCTAGAGGTATGTAAACGAGAGGCAAACTCTCCGTGCGTGGCTGCTCATAACAGCTTGTTCTTGTACAGGGCTTCATTCAGTTTGACATTGGCGATGAGGAAGATGCTGGGAAAATGGGTCGAGTTTCCCGGAAGGAAAAGGCCGTGAGGGTCAAGGAAAGGAGGCAGCTTGCAGGCCATGCAGGCAAAATGCTCTATATGGAAGCTCTTCAGTTGCTGTTGCGCCGACAGATCCTCTGGCTGGTTCAAGAAAAGGGCCACAAAGAAGAGCTGGAGACTGTGGTTCGAGACTTGTGGGATCTTCGTACCCGAGGAGCTACCGCCCTTGGCCATAGCAGCGGTTCTGCTGGGGATGGGCCACTGGAGGTGTTTAGCTCTCAAGCAGCATCGGAGAGCTCAACGATAACATCTTCGTCTCGATCCAAGGCGCACAGCTGGAGCCCCGAAAGAGGTCTGGACTGGCCGTTGCCAAAATTGAGTGACACACTCGGGCTCTGCTACGTTGGCTGCTGCTTGTTGAGAATTCCAACCAGGCTCGGCGAGCTTATCAAATGGGTAAATGCCGGACATTTGCCGTACCAGAGAGTGGTAAGTATCACGAGGCTGTGCTGCCCCTTCATTAATGTCTAATTGTTATACGTGTAGTTTTATGAACTGCCCCCGGAAATGCAGGATAGAATGCCATCCAACTACACAAAGGTCCTGAAGCTGCCTTTGCGGTCGCCGCTAGGGGGCTCTGAGTTATATTCAACGGTCATGGACCTTGTCATCTCGTACCACTTAAACTATGGCATGACGCTACCAGATATGAACCATATTCCAATGTTAATGCAGTACGCCAAATTGCTGGCGCTTCCTGGTAAGTAGCCATATTCTAGCTCTCGCGACTTTGGCTAAGATGTCTTTAAAGTTGAGTCAGTTGCAACTGTTCGACGAATATGCTCGGTGCTGGGATACCAATTTCAATGGCCCGTTCAAAGTTCTAGGGTCTACCCACTCTATCATCCTGAAATTAAACTTGTGGCTCTATTAATCGTCGCAACAAAGTTATGCTTCTCTGTTGAGGGCGTGAGCCATCTAACGGCTCCCGAAGCTGCTGAACCAATTATCCCAACTCTCGACTGGGGAAAATGGCAGGAAGCAGTGACTCAACCAGAAAGCAGCGAGATGCAGCGACAAAACTTTGAAAAGGTCAACGCCAACAAAGTGGCGACAATGACCGACACCGACTTGGAGGCTTATTTCAACTATGTCTCGAGTTTTGTGGAAAAGAAGAGTAAGTAATTTTACCTGCCAGGCGCCACCTTGTGCTAACCTAAATCAAAGACAAGAATCCATTGACAAATTTCTTTCCACCAGAGCCTTCAGGAGCTCCTGACCCGGCCAGAATAGAGCCGCTAGATAACGATATGGGGGAGATGGCTCGCTCCGTATTAGGCGATGTTATGGGCATGCCCACTATGGATGCGGAGAAAGCCACGTACGAGGCCTATCGTAAGGTGGAAGATTTACCGCCAATCGTCAAATCTTTTTATTCTGCTGCAGGTAAGCACAATTACATCGAGCCACCTCAGAAAGGGTATCGTGTGGGATCTAATAACTTATAATGTGCAGGGACTGCAGCGGAGCTTCCGCTTGAAACCGTTGTAAGTGCCGTGTACATGCTTGAGCAAGCGATCCGAGCATGGCAAAAGGAACAGGGATGAAATGACGACCAAATTTATGGCTGTAGTAAATAGATGATACCCAATTTGAGTTTTTTGTTAGATTTTAGAAGAGCATTGTATAGGCTGGGCCAATTTTCCCCCAAGCCATGGCGCGCAACCACTTAAGAAATCGGTGCAGTCACTCAAGAGGTTCCGTACATCGACTGTCTCCAACTTTTAGATTTTACACAGGGCAGCCAAAAATTACACAGGCAAAGCTGCCGAAATAGGCAAGGCAAGCTCTAAAGCCCAGATGGTGGGGCATCTCTGCGAACTGAGGAAAAAGGTCGGGTGCTCGGTAAAGTTCATCACGTGAACTCTGGGCTGACCTAGGGTTTTCCAGTATTTGCAAAGGTGTGCCCCGAACGCCCCACCAAATACGTGCTGCGCAGTTTGAGCCTCGCTCTGAATCTTCACATCGTCAGCGTCACAAAAATCAGTCAAGAGTAAGTAGCTGCTACGGCGTGCAAGTGAACCGAGGAAGAAAAAAATGCTAACAATTCCACAGTGCAGATGTAAGTTCTAGCTCCCTCGAACGTATTTTCCCTCGGTCGTTGCGTGCGCGCGAGTCTGTCCCCGACGACGACAAGAAGAAAAGCCCGAACACGACCACGGCCGCCGACGATTTTCGCCAAATAAAACTCTGGTACTGACGATGAGATTTCCAGTTTCGTGAAGACCCTGACGGGCAAGACCATCACCCTCGAGGTTGAGTCCTCGGACACCATCGACAATGTCAAGTCCAAGATTCAGGACAAGGAGGGCATCCCCCCTGACCAGCAGCGTCTGATCTTTGCTGGCAAGCAGCTCGAGGATGGCCGCACCCTGTCCGACTACAACATCCAGAAGGTTCGTTTTCGAAGCCCCCCGAATTATATGACGCTCGCCCTCGGATCATTCGGCTCGCGGTGTAATATTGATATCGAACGAATTCGAGGGCGGAAGTCTTGGAATGATGGGAAGAATGTCCGGCTGACTTGATATCGTTTAACAGGAGTCTACCCTCCACCTGGTTCTCCGCCTCCGTGGTGGTATCATTGAGCCCTCTCTGAAGGCTCTTGCCTCCAAGTTCAACTGCGACAAGAACATCTGCCGCAAGTGCTACGTATGTCGACCCTCTGAGCCCCTCCACGACGACATAAAACCTTGCTCTCGTCGGAGAGAAAGGGGTTGGTTCGTGACGTTTTCAGGTATGCTAACAAACTCACCAACAGGCCCGCCTCCCTCCCCGTGCCACCAACTGCCGCAAGCGCAAGTGCGGACACACCAACCAGCTCCGCCCCAAGAAGAAGCTCAAATAAACGATTCGTATCACCATGGGTGTGGCGTCTGGGGATATGGCATTCTGGTTGGGGTTGGCAAGGACAGAGATGCTTCTTGGTCTGCAAAGTTTCATGTAGTTCCTAAAGTAGCATCCGTTGTCGAGGCAAGGCATTCTAGACTGCCGAATGAAAATTATTTTTTTCAAAGTTACCAAAACACCGTATTCTATCCCTGTGCAATGTCGTGACTGTACTGTACAAAATGAAAAAAAATTTTGGCGATTTCAAAGCCAACAAGAATGTCATCTAAAACAATTGAACTCTACATCTCGGGGGTACTTGCAATTATCTGCCTGCCTGGGTGCCAGTTCGTCGTGTTCCTTTGCTGGCGGCTAAATGTCGGTCCAACGGCCGCAGCCACCAAAAGCCGTGGAGCGATACGCCATTACGACGACAGCTGTCCCTAGCTCAGCCCAATACGTAGCTTAATACTACAAACACTATTGCAGCATCACCAGCAACACAGGCCGTTTCAAGGTCCAAAATTGGAGACGAAACAACCACTACCTCTCCTTTCCATTTAGTCCACGTACAAATACCCTTACTAGCGAGCACAATCTCAAAATGTCCGGCTCCGGGTACGACGCGGTCGTAGACATTGACGACGACGTAAGACAAACCCCTTACTCCCCAGCTTCTTGTCGATATAATCACCTCATATGGGGTTTTCCATTCTAACGAAGCAATCTCTTTGTTAGGGCGATCTCGGCCACACCGATCTCCAAGAAGACAACCTCGAATTTCACACCTCCAACTTCAACGATGGTGTACAAGGCAATCGCAAGGGCGGCGCCTCAGGAGGTCTCCCGCCGCCTGCCACCGCATCTTCTTCAAGCCGGAAGCGTTTCCTTTGGTCCCTGTCATTTTATGCACAGTTTTTTGATGTCGACACGTCAGCGGTAATGTCGCGCTGCTGGGCGGCGCTGTTCCCTCGCGCCAACTTTCTCGACGTTCTGGAGGGCAATCCTGACCTCTACGGCCCGTTCTGGATCGCGACGACAGTGATATTGATTCTGTTCCTTGGCGGCACGATAAGTCAGTGGCTTGTTGCGAACGCTGGTACGCCGTTCATGTATGACTTTAAGCTACTCAGCGGTACGGTTGAACCCTGTCATCCCTCACAAAGTGCAAACCGCCAGTCCACTAACTTTTTCTCGCCTAGGCGCCGCCGGCCTCATCTACGGATATACCCTCGTCATCCCCATTGTCCTCTTTCTCGCCCTCCGCTACTTTGGCAGCGAATCCGCCAACCTCCTCGAGTGCTGGGCGCTCTACGGCTACTCCAACCTCATCTGGATCCCCGTCGCCTGCATCAGCTGGTCGCCGCTGTCGCTGCTCAACTGGATCTTTGTTGCTGTCGGCTTCGGCGTGTCTGTTTCCTTTTTGCTGCGCAACCTGTATCCTGTCCTGAGCGCCACTGACCGCCAGGCCAGCAAGATACTTTTAATTGTCGTGGTTGCGCTGCATGTTGGTCTGGCAATTGCTATCAAGATTTTGTTCTTTGCGCATGGCAGCCCTGTTGCTAGTAAGCCTGAAGATGATAGCCCTCACACCCAGGAGCCCGAGAGGCTGCGCATGTTTTGAGGGGTCAAAAAGAGAGGAAGAGGGTTTTAACGTGTAATATGGCCATTTCATAGTTAGCCATGTCCAAAGGGACATCTTGCCGCATTAATTCATCACAAGTCAGCGTCGTCAACATTTGAACGAACCAGTGAGGTACAATAACGCAGGACTAATGTACAATGGTGTTTTTATCAACCAATAAGCTCCACCTTACCCAACAACTACAAAGTAGATTGCCTCTCTTCAATTTCCATTTCCTAATTCCCGCCCTTGACCTTCTCAACAGGGCCCTGATGCGTCTCCCAATCCAGCCAACTACCAGGATACTCCCCAATGTTCTCCCAGCCAGCATGCTGCGCCAGTCCCGCGGCGGCCCGCGCCCTCACGCCCGCCTTGCAGTAAAACACGAGCGTCTTGTCCTTTGCCGGACGCTCAAAGCCATACATGTCTTCAAAGTCGGCGTCGGAAACGTGAAAGCTCTGCACCGCTGAGGTTATGGGGATGTTGATTGCGCCAGGGATCTTGCCTGTGTCGAGGAGCTCGGCAGGTTCGCGAACGTCTGAGCAACACGTGGGCGCGTTTCGTTAGCATATATGTTACTAGGTTGGAAAGGGGAGGGAAAAAAAGAACGCACCGACAAAGACAATGTCTGCATTTTCGCTCTTTTCCAACTGGTTCTTAATCTCGTCGAATTCCCACCGTTTGCTACCAGGCACAGATGCGCCATCGCCCGCAGAGTACCACCGCGGCCTCGTTGCCGTCGCCGCAGGCGCAAAAGTCTTTCGCGCAGGAGATGATGTTGATGATATTAGGGAAACAAGAGGAGATGCGGCCTTGCTAGAGAAGAACGAGACGTGCTGGCGGACGGCAAAGGAGGCGCCGGCTCGGAGGGTTGGTCGGGCGAGAGAGCTGCCGAGCGCTGCGGTTGCGGCTCTTTTCGTTGTTGCCATTGTTTCCTATAGTGAAGAGATGCTGGCTTTCTTGCAAAAGGACTAGAAATTTATCGTGCCAGAACTGGGAGTCGGGTACGGGGTTTGGGTGGAGAGAAAGCTGGCGAGTTGCTAATAAACGTTGAATTGATCAAGTTGACATATAACTAGGGTGACGGGCAGATGGCGCAAGAGCTAAGCTTCCGAATTGCGGACCCGACAGTCATGCCGACCAGAGACACCACAAGTCCGCGACACTTATTACGGTGGTAATAAGCACATCGAAAACCCAAGTCACCAAATTAGGATTTCTGTAATTGATATTTGTCATTTTTGAGCATGCAAGTATTAATTCATCTATGATAGTTCACCAACAGGTGCTCCCCGCATCATTCCCCAAATGGTTCAAGCCGATATGTGGCCATTTTCAACCCGTTCTGCCTCACAGCAGACTGAGGGAAAGGAGCTATGTACAGTTTTGCCAAGTCATTAAAATCAGTTTTCATGGGAGAAAAAAAACTCCAAATACGCCATGATGCCCTCTGTTTCAGAGGTCGTATCTTCTATATCCTGAAACTGAAAGCGGATAGAACGCGGTCTGTATCGTCCACGCCCCATTTGAAAGCGTAACCGGACTTCTTGATCATGGCTTTCCTTCTTCCGACATCAGTGTAAACAAAGTATATGCAAACGTCTCCTACTGTCTTCTCTCAAAGGTAAGAGGGCAGTCGTCCTTGGGAAAGATTGTGGCAAACACCTTGATCTCTTCCGACAGTGGAGTAGGGAAATGAGTCCACTTGAGCTGCACAGCGGCCTTGCCGACAAATAGAGCGAGGTTCAGCTGGGCATAGACCTGGCCGAGGCAGTAGTGAGGTCCAGTACCAAACACAAGGTAGTTCTTGGCGCCCTTTTCCTCGGCATCGCCAGAGTAGTATCGCTCAGGGTCAAAAGTGTCGGGATTCTCGTATACATCAGGGTCGTGCAGAGCCATATACGTAGTGGGAATCAACATGGAGCCCTTGGGGACAGTATAGCTAGGAGTGATGGGGAAGTTCTTCTTGACCAAATAGGGGACCATGAGCACCGGAGGCCGGTAGCGCAGAAGTTCACGAACAACAGCACGGGTATAGGTCAGGGACTCGAGCTGGTCCATGTTGAGGTCGGCGTTGGGGTCACCGTTGCGAACCTTCATGTTCTCTTCGCGGACGCGGTCAAGAACGTCGGGGCGCTGGGCCATGACCTGGAACAGCCAAGTGGCGGCACTGCTGGTGGCATCCTGAGAAGCAAAGAGGAAGGTGAAGATGGTCTGAGAGATTTCGTAGTCGCCAAACATGCGGAGGAGAGGAGAAGGCTTCTCGCCGGCATCCTCGCCCTTCTGCTGTGCCTCGCGCCAGCGCTCAGACTTGATCATCTGGATAATCCAAGCGTCCATGATGCAAGAGACATCACCACCAGCGGCCATGCGAACCTTGCTCTTGGCAGCACACTTGGCAAACTCAGCGAGAACCATGTCGGCGGCCCTCTTGCCGTACCAGGTCTTGGTGTAGGGGACGATAACGGGGAAGTTGACAAGCTCGAGGGCAGCAGTAATGAGGTAATAGTCGTCGGCAATCTTCTTGACGGCCTCGTCGGTGATATAGTGACCGACAAAGGTGCGGCAGGAAACAGCGCACATGAGCTCGCGGAACTCGGGCATGAAAGGAACAGGCTTTCCGTCGTTTTCCTTGGTAACATTGACAAACTTGTCAAAGTACTTCTTGTAGACCTCTTCCTGGCCGGGCAGGTAGCATTCGAGAGCCTTGCGGGTAAAGAGACCGTTGAGGCCCTTGCGGAAGTCAACGTGAGCCTTGCCATCGAGGAAGACCCAGTTGTCATGACCGAGGAGCTTGTGGGCGACATCGACGACACAAGGCTTGACGTAGGCGGGAGAGTTGAGAACCTTGCGGGCGAGATCTCTGGTGGAGGCAATCACAACGAACCTGCGAAAGACACAGTGGGTTAGCGAGCTACACATTGGTGTGAAGCGGACAAGGAGAGCTGGCACGACATACTTGTGGAAGACGGAGACGCAGCTTAAGGGACCGCTGGCCCATTTGGCATAGTATTCCTCAAATTTGGGATCCATGGACTGCAGAAAGGGGCCGATGAAGGGCATCTTGAAAAAGGGACCGGCAATGGAGCCCTTGTTCATAATGTACGAGACTAGGAGGCGCATTCGTTAGCATTGGCGAGCGTAGGCGATTGAGTGACTAGCGCAATAGGGTAATGACATACTCTGATCGTAGGCAATGCCCATGGCGAGGATAGTGATGAGAACGGTCCAGATGCTCGCGGAAGCGACCTTGTCGACGAAATAGTCAAACTGAGGAGGGAGGCCGGCCGAGGCGAACTTTGTGCTGGCAAGCACAGAAGTGAAGCCGGGCGAGGTCGAGTTGACGGCGTCCATGGCGAAGTATGGTCAAGGGCGCGGCGAGTCTAACGAATCGAGGCACAAAGGACTAGACGAGTGACCGCAGATAAAACGAATAGATGGGCGTCTTTGTCTTTTGACGTCTTTCTCGACGGCAAGAAGGAAACGACAGCGTTCCTTAGGGGTTCGAACCCAGTGACAGAAAGGACAGACTGGGGCGGCAGGTTTGGGGGATGCGGGTTTGAGGAGAGGAAAAAAAAGAAGAAGAAAGGGGACCACCCGAAAAAGAAGACGAGCTAACAGCTGCGGAGTATGGGTACGGGACGGGTACAGGTACTAATGGAGCGACCACCTGCAGTTTTGTGCTAATAAGAGTACTGGGTCGGGACTCCCGAGTCTGGAGCTGTCACTTTGATGGTACTGAAGATTAGTAACAGGCAAGAATAGTGACACGAGAAGGCGTTGTTATTGGCAGACAGGGATCCCTTTTGTAATTGCGTGACGCGGGACCAAAGCTGAAGCTGTAGGAAGAGGAGGAGAGAAGAGAAGAGAGGACGGTTCACCACGGGATGAACAGGCCGGACTCGACAGACATTGACGGACGGGGGCCAAGCAAGCCCAACGGACATGGCAGGGGGATAAAATTTTGGGGGTCCAACGCTGATAAAAAAGAAGCGGGGACTGCAGCGAGGACTGTCATCTGTGGGTTTCAATTCCTCCGCTAAGGTGTTTGGAAGATGGCGGGAGAGAGAGAGACAGAGCTTGGAGCAAAAGAGTGGATGGGGGTTTTTCTTTTTTTTTTCTTAAATATCTAGTTTATTTCCATCGCTCCACTTCACATCAAACAAACTATACAATTGAATTTACACCAAAGGGTTCCAGCGAGCAAAAGGAGAAGCAGAGTCGGACAGAGCGGGAACCCGAGAACGAGAACGGGAAGCTCAAACGACAGGTAGTTTGCGGCCGCACGCCGGTTCCTGGCGCGGCGTCGGCGGAGTTGTTGAGGAGTGCTGGTGGTGGTGTGTTCGAAATTAAATTAAAAAAGGAAAAAAAAGCTTGAGCACAATCGCGCCCTATGATTGGGCAGACGGGCGAGCCACAGGAGGAAACTATTTCCTAATACGGACTAGCTCGCTACGATGTAACGGCAAGCACTTCGAATTGCATACGTATTGCAACACACAGCACAAGTTGTGTCGCAAATTGTCTGGTGAGTTGTCCTTGCTTGAATCAGGGGCGTGAAAATAAAAGTAAAAATTAGAGGCGAACGCAATGGCCTTGATAATACCGTATGTACACTACAATTTCATTGCAGCAAGATGTTGATCAGAAAAGGAAGGCTAAAAGAGCTCTGTCACAGCAGCCTCATCGAATCGGGTTTCTCGGGAAGCTCGGTTACATTGGCCAACAGTCTGTAATCATGCAATTTGCCTCCTGTACGTCATGGACGACATGAAATTCAGAAATCCAATCTTGAAAATAAGATAAATCTCTCGGAAATCTTCTCCCAAATCCTCTATCAATCAGGCCTTCATCACCAAGAATCATGCCATGCGACCACTAAATCGGCCCTGCAGGTCATTTGTACCTGCTCAATTCCGAATACGCCGCTCGGTGGAGACACCCATGGCTCTCGCCTATTCGGCTTGCGGCCTTCCGTGGGGCCGCCTTGCCACAGCCAATGGGCTAGCGCATTCACCGCAGTTCTGATACGAATACGGCGCATCCAATTTCCCACTGCCCTGAGCAAATGTACTGTACAAGGCATTTTGTACCGTTCTGTACGCGTACCGGCCAGAAACAGGCCACTGTGCGGACGAGATGACCGCCACCGTTTTCGTTGGGCCTCCAGCTAATAATAATAACCTTAGTACTGTAGAGAGTCCTGATGAATAGTACACTCTCTGGCATATAAATTGTCCGTCACACGCGACCATGCATGCGACTGGGCATTCGACCGAGTGAAATCACCAGTGAGGACAAGTGCATTTACCGTCACATCACCCTTATACTTGGCCAGTACAAGGTAAGCCGTCCCGTTGCATGCGTGGTATCAAAAGGAGCTTTGTGAGTAAATATGTGGACTATATAATTCTCTGCGTCAATGTCCTTATATATACATTGCTATTCTATTCTTCTGTCCCCTCCGCCTTTGTCTGTCCGCTGGTCCCTTACGGTTATATATAGTAGTAATTACTTAGCAGTCCAGGTGGATAGCTAGAGAATAATCGTTAGCGTCTTGCGTCGTACTGCCCCAGAAATCAACAATCACACTTACCATTGGCATAGTATTCATAAGTATCGGCATTTTCAAGAGCCTCTTCGCGGTCCAGCTCGATGCAGTTCTCGTAAGTATAAGCATGGTCGTCCGTGCCAGGCGAGAAAACGTCGTCGACATGGGTAAACTCGTGAATGGTGGTGCCAGCTTTGTCATCGCCGTGGCAAGTGCTAGTCTCCAGCTCCGCGTTCCAGTAGGCGTCGCACCAGACGACTACGTTTTCGGACGAGATGGCGTACGCAAACGTGTTGGACTTGCAGCCGTTGTAAGTGTCCTCGCAGTGCAGGTCAAGGGTGCCGCTGGTGCTGCTGCTGCACTCCTTGGCCACGGCATTGAAGCGGTCTGCAACGTATTGCTTGTCATCGTCGGACGTGCTCATAAAGTACTCCTCAAACTTGGACTCGCTGCCGTTGAGAGCGGCTTCGGCGGCAGCCTCGGCCTGGGACTCGCAGCGGCTGAGGCCGTCAGCAACGGTGGACGTTTGCGAGTCGGTGCAGGTGCTGTTGATGGTCGAGCGTGATTGCAGAATGGCCTCGATAGCCTTGATGACCTGGCCCGCCTGCTTGCCGTTGACGTTTATGGACAGCTTGTTGCTGTTGTAGCGAAGACCACCGCCGCGGATTAGCTCGGTCGAGTTCATTTCAGCAATGTTGAAGCGACCCTTGGCAGCGACGTCGTAGGTGCCAGACTCGTCAAGGCCGTAAAGCTCGGCCAAGTCGACGACGACCTCCTTGCTCTCGCCCGGAAATAGTGCAGTAAAGTCGTCCTCCTCAAAGCCACTGGCGCCCATGCGTAGCTTGATGCCGTGAAAGTTGGCCTTGTTGGAGCCCTTTTTGACTTGGAACTTGTTGACGGGGATGTCGTCAAGGAAGGTACCCTTGTGCATAATGTTGTAGCCCTTGTTGTCATTGTTGGTAAGGACGGCCTTGACGACACTGTTGCCCATGGATGTCAATGAGACGCTGACAGGGTTTGGGTCTGTGTTGACAGCAGCGGCCGAAGCCAGGGTGGCCAGGACCAGAGATGTGAAAGAGTACTTCATGATGACAAGAGTTATGAAGTTGGGAGGGGACGGTTTAACAACAGACGAGGCTAGCTGAAAAGCGCTCCCAATGATTGCTATGGTATGAAAACAACCTTTCACGATGCTGCCAGCATGGCGGCTTTTATACAAAAGAGAAGTGAGACTCCATCATCGCCTTATACTACACTTTTCCTATAGAAGCAGCTACTCGGGGAGCTCGGCTTACGGCAAGGTCGGTTGAAGCGCGCGAGTATTAGATACGACAGTAGCATTGACTGACCCGGCTTGGCTTCCATAATTGAAACGACTTTACGACGTAGAGCACATGGTAAGCAAACTACCTGCCAAATTGAGTCATTCATCGGTCAGCAAGCAGGGGAGGACAAGACTCGGGCCAAGATGATAGCTTGACCGAGTAAGCTACCTACCTACTGTATAGAGCTAATTCTGTGGGGTAGAAACCCGTGACGATCATCCGCAATTTGCTTCAATTTGGAAAACGCTGTTCTCCGTATTCAGTGGTGCCGTCGTTGGCGAGACGATGGGGATCAATAAAGTTGCGATAGTCGTATGTATGGTAAGAACAGGCCATCGGCCCCTGCGGGCCGGGATCTTCGCCAAGTGCCGAGTCGAGCTACGCAAACAGGCAAGTCACAATTAATATGGGGGAGGTAGGAGGAACAAGGTACGCGTACTCCTTAGGAAGAGTAAGACGTGGTCAGAAAGAGACGGAGGTTTTGCAAATCACTCTGAGTTTTCGGTTAGTATAGTCTTCGTCCGTATTACGAACATACATACAAATTACCATGATGAGAGACGGCCAGCACAGTCAGCTTGGAGTACGTGATGTGCGCTCTGGATGTATCGCGCACATCTTTGGGAACCCCCCCCCGAACAACGATCTTACGGGCCCGGCGGCTAATTTGGCAGGGGCGTTCCAATCGCACTCACCTAATCTCTACACCTTCCAAGTTGAGTTGGCTGACCTTCCGACTTGGCATTAGAACAGTTTCAGAGTAGCCGTTGTCGGCGGTGCAAGCGAGAACCTTTTTGACCGTAAACTCTGTATTCAAAGGATTCGCCGACGGGGAATCTTGCCGAAGCACGGTGGCACCTTCCGCCTTGGCCAGTTTCTGGCCCTGGCCATGAAGGCTGTGGCGGATTCGAGTAGCGGGCAGTTCCCCCTCTAATCATCTGGGTTCCATTTTGCATGTTCCAGCTTGATTTCATCCCCCGAGACTACTCTACTCTCCCGTTACACTGAACAACACATCACAGCCCCATAGTTAGTTGTGTCTTCTTATGGCATTTTACACGAGCATGCGTACTTTAGCTCTCTTTACTGTCTTGACTACCGCCGTTACATGCTCCATGGACACGCCAAAGCCCATGATGGCATCACCAAGCCCGTCCAACCTCAAGGTGCACATTGTGCCAGCCAACACAACATCAACACTCGAGGTCAAAATCTCCAACACGCACAAAGACACGCCCCTCACAATTCTGACATGGGACGCGCCGTTTGACACCATTGCTCGCGACTCGGGCTCGTACCACATCCAGCCCGCATCGCCACCAGGGGCAGACGAGGTCCCGAGCCTGGGCCTCAAGGTGAAGCGCATGCTGCCGGTCCCGCGAGAAGACTTGCTGGAGATTCCGCCTCAAGGCCACATTACAAGGGAGCTGCTGCTCAAGTCGTCTTGGATTCCGGCCGACGGCGAGCAGTACAAAGTCTGGGCCAAGGGGCCGTGGCGGGCTGTGTGGACGAAAAAATTGCAGGACGTTACGGATGAGGACCTCAATAGGGGGATCGGCGAGTTCGGGGTTGGCCCAAAGTTTGAAACCAATGTTGCTGAGATAAAGTTGCAATAGATTCTAGTTGCCATAGATTCAATAGGTTTATGAAATGTTAATATTCCAGGGTTGAAAAGATTTGTCTTAGTGCCTGTGGCCACGATGGACGTAATGTTGATACTGACGATGAATAGTTTAACTATCCCTGAGTAGAACCATTTTTTTTTAGCATACTATTTCCTTTGTAGGCTTCAAATAGGCTACAACGCTTTACTCTTCCTTTATGGCCCTGGGTTTTCGTTTTATTTTCCTTCGTGTAGCTCGGATTCTCTTTTGGTGAACAAGTGCGACAACTGGCGAGACGACAACTCAAGTGGTATCAACGTGGCGATTTTGCAGCTAATTCAAGACATGGATTAGGAAATGGCTAGAGACAGTGGGAATCCTTTTTTATTTCTTTTCTAATCTCGGTGCCAAAATTATTCGCTAGTTTTGCTTGGATGTATATATAAGGACTTGGAAGGCTGACTAAAGATTAGGCTGCGAGTTTAGCAGGAAAAATCCATTTGTTGTTCACGACAATACTTCAATATGATATTTTTTCAATGTTTCTAACAAGTTCCATATAACTCATACAGTACTGACATGCTTCATAGGTGATAGGCCTTATACGTACTCTGACCAGTTGGCCATACGTTCTACTAGGTAGGTAGTCACCAAATCACATCAACCTCAGGCCGTCCAGTAGTCCAAAACGGGAAGCTCCTAGATTGGCTCTACGTCACCAGTCACACGAATGACACGGCAGATGTCAAGCAGCACCATCTCTGCGACCAATTATAACAATGTATCAGGTCGTAGCCAAGATTATTAGGGGCCGCGTTCACACAATTACACACGCAAATTTCTATTTCCCTCTTCTTCTCATGCCAACTATTCGCTTGCGACGCCCGCGCTGCCTTGCTTTGTCTTGCTCTGCCTTGCCACGCGGGACAGCTACCCGCCCCCTCCATAATCGCCGCGTCTGCCCCTCCCCCTCCTTTATCATCAGCGCCACGCCAGCATCGATTCCTGTTTCGACTATTCATCATCATCATTACAATCATCACCATCAACAACGACAACAACCGCGGACGCTTAACAGATTCATTTCCTCGTCTACAGCCGCCAAAATGCCTACCTACATTGTACGTCTCTCTTCATTCCCTGCAAAACACGCGCTCCTTGGTTGTCACGTAAAGGTAGCAAGTTGACTGACGCATCGGCACACACGCAGGTTTCATGCAAGGATGACGCCACGCCCGACCAGGTTGCGGCGTAAGTATTCGTCTCCCCCGGTCCCATCTGGCATCTGTTGTTCCATTTTGCTAACCTCATCTCTTTTGAATAGCGCAAAGCAGCACGCCAAGGATCAGGGCGGTGAGATTGTCCACGAGCTCGACATTATCAAGGGCTTCTCGTACGTTGCACACCCAACCCCCGCACCTTTGGCCGCCATGACCCTGATGGGCAGACTCGCCGTCGTTACATTTGACCGTCTGCTAACACGTTGAATCTTGTTTTCCCCGAATATAGTGTCAAGTTCCCCGACGACGCTGTCCAGACTCTGGAGAAACACGAGCACGTCAAGGCCGTTGAAAAGGACGGCGTTGCCTCCATTTGCTAAGCTGCTCAGTGTGGGCGACGACGGGATATCCGCTTGGTACTGAACTAGATGCAGCTACGACGATGTATAGTATAGTGTGAATATTCTTTCCAGACTAAACCAGGCTATTTATTGCTTCGAGTTCGATACATTTCTCGTCTTGAACGTTTGCATTTTATATTCTGACTGCAACATGTGCCATTTTTGTAGCAGATGTATAGTTGTTGCTCGTATGATGTAGCCACGGCAAGCCTCCAACTGTTTTCTGACTTGTCATTCATTTCTCGTGACACCTGTGGCACCAAAGCATCTTCATCTAAACGTCAATAACCTGACTCTTCAACCATACACATCGACAGTATAACAACTACGACGTACTTATCCCATCTGATACCCGCCCGCTCAGCGTAAATGGCTACCACCTTGGCCCATGCGGCTGGCGGCGGCCCAGGCCCAAAGAGCCGGCACGCGGACCGTTTCGTCTTCCACCGCCGGCACAAACCAAGCGCAAAACCGCAACCCACAAGTTACCCCAGATTTCCGTTCAAGTTCAATGACTCCATGACCACACACGCGGCATCGCGCATTTTTTTCAACGACACAACACAACATCAGCCGCGCGTCTACTTCCAACGCCATCTGAACCTAGGTCGCACATTTGGACGCTTTCGACCTCTTTTTCCACACACGACAACACTCTCAACCAGTTTACGCACCAATTACCCTTGCTGCAAACGCGCTTAGCGTCCTCCATCTGTATCCATCGCCAACATCACGACCTTGCCCCCCTTTGCGGCAATGCTGCCATGAAGACGCTGCTGACGACAAATACCCGGCTCCTTTGCCAACGGGGAAGTAGCAGCAGAGCCTCAATAACACATACATGCCGCTCATCTGGCGCCTTGCGATGGCGACGACGACTGTTTTCCACCGACAAGACTTCCACAGACTCTGTCTCTGATGCAGACATTGCCGTCCTGGCCAGACAAGCACAGCACAGTCTCAGTCTCGCCGACCTCGTAAAGTAAGACACAATCCCATTTCCCCCTCTCGCCGAAAGGTATAACTATATATCATAAATATATCCGCCCGCTAACAAACAACCTCCCTCAGGCATGGCCGTCCACCCCTCTCCGAACGCTCCCTCCTCGCCTCTGCCAACTTCACCCTCTCCCTCCTCCCAATCCGCCTCGCGCACCGCATCCAGGCCCTGCGCAACCTGCCCTACATCGTCGTCTCCAACCCCAACATCTCGCGCATCTACAACAACTACCTGCATTCGCTCTCCATCCTGCTGCCCTACTGGAAAGCCGCCGGCGAGGGCCGCACCATTTCCACGCCCGACGACGAGGTCCGCTTCACCCACGTCCTCGCCGAGCTCGTCGCCACCCACACCGACACCATTCCCATTCTCGCAAAGGGCTTCCTCGAATGCCGCCGCTACATCTCCCCCGCCGAAGTCACCCGCTTCCTCGACGAGCACCTGCGCGCCCGCATCGGCACCCGCCTGGTCGCCGAGCAGCACATTGCCCTGCACTTTAGCTCCCAGTCGCACTTTGACCCGGACGCGAGCCCGACCCCCTGCCCGGACCACCCAAGCTACATTGGCGTCATCGACACTGCCCTCCGGCCCGCCGTCACCATAGAGTCCTGCGCCGGCTTCGTAGCCGACATATGCGAGCTTCGCTACGGCGTGAGGCCCGAACTCGTCATCGACGGCGAGCCCGACGCCACCTTTGCCTTTGTCCCCATGCACCTCGAGTACATTGTCACCGAGCTGCTTAAAAACGCATTCCGCGCAAGTATAGAGTCCAAATCCAACGAGCCCGTCGTCGTAACCATTGCCCCCGAGCCCGCATTCAAGCACCAGCCCGACTCACCACTACCGTCCATCCCAATGCCAGATCTCCAAGGCCGTCCAAACAGGGGCAGTTTCCGCAACGATGCCATCCAGCCGCTAGACGACAACACTCCCGGCGTGACGATTCGTATCCGCGACCGCGGCGGCGGCATATCGACAGAGGTGCTTCCGCAGGTGTGGTCGTATTCGTTTACGACGTTTGCCGACGAGGATGAATATAGCAGTCCCACTGGCGGCGACGGCCTGAGCGCCATTGCGACGGCGAGTACGGGCGGCAGCTCCATTGCCGGCTTAGGTTACGGACTGCCGCTGAGTAGGGCGTATGCAGAGTATTTTGGCGGTGGGATATCGTTGCAGAGCTTGTATGGGTGGGGGACGGATGTGTATTTGCGCCTCAAGGGCGTGGGTAACATTGACACGTAAGATATGGCCATACAAGTTATAAAAAAAGAATTATATATTCCCTGAAAGAGATCGTGGTATATCATGCAGTCATATAAAGATGCAAAAACGTAAGACAAAGCAGGCTTTTTTTTTTTCTAAATCCAATGTCACATCACAAGAGCTCCTTGAAAGCCTAAATGTAAAGAAACACAAAGGGGCCAGAATCCAAAATTATAATATATTATGTATAGACAAATTAACCAAAACTCGCAACGCACCCAACCATACCAGTAGCTGTCTACCTTGTATTCAAAATGACGCACATATATAACAAGAAAATAGAACCCTCGCTAGGGTCCAGTAGCTGACAAAAATTGTGCAGAATAAAATAGAATGAATGTATGCCAAATTAAATCAAAATAATATGTCCCGTCCCATTTCGACAGACGCCAAATACACTGTCAACGTGCCTTCTACAACCCCCCCCCCCCCTCTTTTTTAATTTGTAGCTCGCTTCATGTTGCACATTCCCCATCAGGAGCTTACATGCTCTCCAGCTCGCGGTCGATCTGGCGATCCATAAACGTGCGTCGCTCCCCGACGAGCTCCATCTGCAGTCTTTGCTCCACGAGAGCTCGTACTTGCTTCTTGGTGACAGTGTCGAGATCCACTTCGCGCAGAACAGACTGAATGCACTCGATAATTGAAACGTCGGACGAGGCGCCACTGTTTTGCCTAAAGTCGACACTCAACGTAGACTGAGCCGCCTCAGGCCCCATGGGCGGACGGTGGCCACCAGAGTAGCCAAACGCAGACGATGCACGGTTGCCCATTGCAGTCGAAAGATTCGACTGGCTGCGCATGTTCATACCTGGGCGTCCTGTCGGGAAGTCTTGGTAAGGAGACTGTCCGCCATGGAAGTCAGAGCCAGACATCATCGACTGTCTTCTCGCCTGCATCATTTGCTCCTGGTTCAGCCCCGTCATTGTGGATGAGCGGTTGACGCCGCCATAAGGAGCTGGGGTCTGCGGAGACATGTAAGGATTATGGCCAGGCATGCCCGTCAAGACTGAGCCTTGCGGGGCGGCTGAGTACACCGACTTCATTTCGTCCATTTCATACTGGTCCATGTATGGAGAATCCGTCTTCTCTTGGTAACCACCACGGCGGCCAGGGAGGTTGTTTGCGTAGGCGTAGTCATCCCAACGCTGGAGAGGAACAGAGCGGGGGTCAAATACCTCATCTTCAACTGCAATAACCTGCTTGCTGCCCTTTTCGCCAATAACAACGCGGGTGTTACCCCAGCTAAAGTTGTCCTGGTTCCAAAAGGAGTAGATGGGGAGAACAAACGAGTAAATAGGAAACGCAATCATGTAAATGATCATCCATCCAATGTGCTGCCACTGTCGCTTCAGGATAAACACCAGCGCTTGTAGACCATACACTGCTGCGAGAAGCACAATCGACAAAAGAGGGAACTGTCCTGTGCCTGTTGCGACACGGTAGATAAGGTAACCGAGGTACACACACGTGGCTGGAAGAATAATAGTACCAAAGAGATCGATAAAGACAACAAAGCGCATAGAGAAGCAACAGAAACCGCACATTTCCTTGAGGCGCATCAGCTCAACAAGATTGTGTATAGTCGAATTAATCCATCGTCGACGTTGCGAAATGAGAACGGCGAATGATTCTGGGGCTGCAGTCTTGCAATGAGCATCAGGAACAAACTTGTAATGCATAAAAGGGAAATGCTTCGTCATCAGGGTTGTGAGAAATCGATCTTCTCCCAAGGACAGCAGGTTTTTCAAATGCAAAGTATCGACATCGCAGATGCTGTAGTCCTTAATAACGGCGTCTGAAATGATGAGAGGCTTGCCCTTGTCAACCGTTCGCAACCGATACATGGAGAAACATCCAGGTAAGCAGGTAACACTGCCAAACAGAGACTCGAAAGCCTTTGCAAGATGATGGGAGATGAAATACTCGTACACTTGGATCATAGTCCACCAAGTTTTTTCGTCGTTCTGCAAGCTAGTTTCACCGCAAATACCGGCAATTTTGGCATTGTGGGCACAAGCGGATACTAGTCGGTTTAGCGAGTCCTCGCTGACAGCTGTGTCGGCATCAACCATGAGCAGATACTCATAGAGTTCGGGGTCAACGCCGATAATATTGTTGATGTGGTGAAACATATCTAGTTCGAGAGGGTTCATGGGAGAACGATGGTGGACACGGTTGAGGAAGCTCATGAGGAGGATCTGGGAATCACGCTTACCACGATTACCAGGCTTGGAGCTCGTGCTTTCGGATTCCTTTCCAACCTTGACGACAACCAGATAGGGAACAACATTGCCCTCGAATTCATAGAGTCCAGAATACACCTTGCCGTAGTTGAGCTGCTCAGAACCACTGCCAACTGACTTAAACGGCAGAACTGGCGGGTCAATCTTGGGATCAACACCAAGAATGTCCAAGACGATCTTCGGGGTTGGACGGTCGTTGCCTTGTCCAGTAAGGACACCGTCGCAAATGACACAGATCAGCTTTCGCTTGTTGTCGTATTGCAGAGCGGTCAACGAGTCCAGAGCTTTGCGTAGCGACTCTTCGCCTTCCGTGTATGCAGGGACTTGGCAGATTACAAACTTGTCTTGAGGTGCCGGGCGGCGTTTCGAAGTGAAGCGAAGGGCAGCAAGGAACTTGACGAGGATAACAGCGCAAATGATGATCGTAAAGGCAAGGAGGATCCAGTTGTTGGCGGTACATTTCGGTGTCTCACGAAAGTCAGTTTTACCAACGTAGAAAGAGTTCTTGATGCAGTTCCAGGAGTTCTGGACATTTGCATTCTCTTTCGTATTCGCTGCGCTAGCCAATACATCATTGAGTTCCTTGGTGATGTCTTGGCCGGGGTTGTTTTTCCACAGGTCAGAGACTTTCTCGTTCAAGAATTCATACGTCTCACTATTGGCCATGAGGTCCTGGGTATAAAAGTAGTCCGTTAGGTCGTAAATCTCGTTGCCGTACATTGCCCACTGGTGCTGGTTATTGGACCCATCAGACTTGACAAACCCTTTGCTGTAGACGAGGTCACCGTGATAGAATTCTTTCATCTTAGGCAGGAATTTATCCCAGTACCAGGTGTCGGAATGAATATCGGCGTTGGGATATCTGGAGTAGTAGCCAGAGGTATGCACAGCAATTTCGAACTCTGGGGTGTTGTTTGCAGTGAGGCGGGTTGACTTGTCAATTCCCAGGCCTGGACAAGCTTCGTTCAGTGGAGCGACAAAGTATTCATTCATGTTCAAGCCGGCGAGGGGTAGCATGAGATCACTTGTAGTCTTTACACCAGCGATATCGCTGTGCTGCTGTTTCCACCAGTCAGATATGTCGTAAACCCTGCCTTGAACGCCGACCCAGAAGTCACTTTCGCCTTGATGCGTTGCAAGTTCTTGAACATTCCAGGCCTTGTCAAAATTAGGACAGAGGATACGGCCAAAGGCAACGATCCAAAAGACGATCATGGCGTTCAGGAGGAAGATGATAAACACCAAGACAACCTTCTCACGCCAAGCCATGCGGACATCGGGTCGTCTCATGCGACCGACGTAACGCAAAACGAAGGATGGGATCCAAAAAGTGAGTAACCAGACAAGGAAGACCCAGGCACGGCGACCGAAAGAGACTTGCTTCGTTTCAATATGTTTGTTCTTTGCCAGTTCCGGATCCAGCGAATTATTGTACTCGTCAACAAAGTCCTCGCCGTTGTAGGTGTCGCCCTTGGTTCCCAGACCATAGTCACCCTTGCTCACGTTGCGCACAGTTTGGGGAGCAATAGAAGGCGCTATTGCCTGCTCATGTGGGAAAGCCATTTGGCTTAGGTTTCCCTGGCTGACATTGCGAGAATGGCCAACCAAATCGTCTCGGCTGCCGTCCAAGCTACTATTCATCACGGCAGGGAAAAATCCACTGCCGTTCACCGAGTAGCCGGTATCAAACCCAGTGTTGAAAGGATTGGCATTCATGCCATGAGCGTCGCCCCCTTGCTTGACATCGAGCATAGTCTCAGCGTCCCACCAGGCAGCTTCACGGATCCAGACACGCTCTTTGCCAACAACAACTTCGCCATTACTCCAGCCGCGTTCGAGCATCCAACTCTCAATGCCATCCCTGCCATCCGTACAGCCCAGAGGGCCGTAGCGATTGACAAACTCGTCAACGTCAAAGTCTGCTGTGTAGTCAAGTCGGCGATTACGACGATTCGCCCACTCTGGCAGTCTCCACGAGCGGAGCTGCCTCGAAATTGTACCGGCAGACCAAGCAGAAGTAGCGGAGGGTAGACCAGCCAGGCTGGCAGGGCTGTCATCAGTAGGATGGAGGGAGAGATGATACCACAGACGATTAGAGGCAAGCAAGTGAGGGAGATCGACTCTACCAGCGCGGCCGAGGTTGATACCCTCACCTTCAATAGGGAAAAGGAGCTTCTTGAGGAAGCCACCATCCTCGCCAGAATATCCCACTTTTTCGAGCACGACTTCCCGCTTCTCCAATTCATGCTGTCGGTCTCTGCCTTGGGGGCCAGTCATGATTCCCAAGTCTGGGGCGACATCGGCAACCGCCTGCTGCACTTCCTTCAAGACGGAGGAGCCCGCGGGGTATACTTCAATGCCATCCACTATGAGTTCCGCACTGATGCCGGACCTGTCATCAAATACAGACCGCATGCATAAGGCTTTGCCAAGGGTCGGATCGGGGACCTCTACCACAGTGAGGCAGACTGTATCTCCATTGTCTTCATTTGAAGTGGGTGTGCGTACACCGCGGCCATCGACAGACTCTTCGCCGTCTTTGATGCGGGTCATTTGTGCAGCGATAGTAGCGTTGGCCATGGAAATGACCCAGTCGACGAGCGCCTCATATAAGCCACCTACAAGAATGCGGCGGTCTTCGGTACTGCATTGCTTGACGAGCACCTCAGGCTCCATTCCAAGCAGCCCACTGACATCTTCACAGATCTCTTCGAGAGCATCGGACTCCAATTCATAATCCAGAGTGTTGCCAAGCTTCAGAAGGCCTGCTAAGGTGGAAATAAAGTTTCTGTGGGCGCTTCCTTTGATACCAATGTCCTTCAGCGCCTGACGGAAATCATCGGCGGCGGCTGAATCATCAGCAGTAGGAAGGTACTGTGGAGGGTCGTAGGTGCCTGAACGTGCAAGCAGGGCGTATGTAGAGGGAGCAGCGAGGCCAAGGAACTCTCGCTCGGCGGGCGTAGAGGCCGAGGTCAGAAGGTAGTAGAAGACGTCAAAAGCGCGATAACCAGCTTCGGCAGGGATGCTAAAGAGGCCATTTTCCGTGTCGATGCCACCTTGAGACAGGGCGATGGAGGCGCCAGTGAGGTTTCCGGCAAGGTTGAGGTTAAACGAAGTAGATAGTGCAACTTGTCTTGAAAACGACGGGTTATACGGGGTCACGCAGCGGACGAAGGGCTGGATGGCCTCTAGAGCCTTGTAAACGCTAGTAGGAATCGCAAAGGGGAATGTGGAAAGGAACGGCGCGAGGACAGATGGTGAAGAAGAGTGTAGCGAGCTGTGTGACAAAAAGTTAGCAAGTGGTCAATTGGTTCATTGAGCTGATATTGGACGAGAGAGCGTACCCAAGAATAATTAGACCATCTTCTGCTCGTCGGCGAGCATGCTCCCAGGCGCGGTTAGACAGTGCAGGATCGACGGTTGGGCCAGCCTGCGCAGCGGTAAGCCATGTGTTGACTACAAGACTGGTGCTTGAATCGAGCTGATGTGATTGAGCAGCGAGGTAGATGTTGTGAGCGGCATTGAGCAGTGTCGTGGTAGAGACTTGAGCCGTCTGGGGTCCGCCAGCTCTAGAGTTGGCAGGCAAGTCGGATGCCGCCGAAAACATGGACATGCGGTTAGCCATGTTTAGAGGTGGTTTTATATCCTCGAAGGACGAGGTTTTGCAGGAACCCTTTCAGCAGAAACCAGAATATTGTCGCGCGTGTAGCCGATACAGACTCTGGTACGCTCTATCGCTGAAAAGACTGTCGAATTGGGCTCCTCTGGTGTAAGCACGCCGGCTTTGGGTCGAATGGGACGACCGATTATAGGTTTTAATACAGTTGCGAATATCCCTTTCAAATCAAAGCGAGCGGAACGAGGGTCGAATAGGTCGTTAAGGGGTTCGTTCGTTTCAACGTGGTCGTTGTACGCCAACGTCTGGGCTGCAAATAACGGTAGGGCAACGGCAAAGCGAGCGAAGCGACTGGAGATTAGGAAAGGAAAGCCTACCAAAGCGAGTGAGGCAGGAAAAGGAGCAAAATGCCAAAAGGCAGCAACGAAGCAACGAAAGAAGACGATTGGCTTCACCCAACGAAGACTGAAGGAAGAATGTAAAACAACGGGATGGGCAGATCAGAAGCCAGTACGTTACGGCGGCGGGCAGACAAGAGACGAGGCACCAAGACAGGGGGGGTGCGTGTACGAACCGCCAAAACGCAACGCAGAGCACCTCCAAGGGGCCAAAAAGAACTTCCAAGTTGTCAGGGAAAGTAATGCGGCACCAAAATTTTAGCCCAAGTTACCTAGAGGTACGGAGCATGCAGTATGGGTACCAAAGCACAGCCCAGGCGCTCAGCGACTACAGAGGACGAGTCGAGAGAGGAAAAGAGAGGCCCCTCTTGTGTCAGTAGGCCTAGGCCTTTGATGGGTAGCAGAGTCAAAGGGAAAAAAAGGTGCGGCGGGCGGGACGACCCAGAAGCGCAATTTAGTACCTGAGATTGCCACCTGTTAGTCCGTACATTAACAGGAAGTACTCGTACGAGTTACACTACGAGTGCTAATGGCTACAGTGCTTTCAGTGGGCCGTCAGGGGTTCGGCTCGGCCCCGTACTGCACTAGCCGCCCTACACCCTCCTGGGCAATGGCGCCCAGACAGTGGGAGCTCTTTTTTTTTTTTTTTTTTTCAAGGTGGAGAAGTGCGTCAGGATAGTGGAGGCTAGTGGTAACAGCAAACAAAGGTAACCTCACTGGCTCAGGTTTCCTGGTGCGCTAGTACATGCCTAATTACTGTGCACGCTCGCTCAGACTAAAAAAAAAGCTGCTGGTTTGGAATAGTCTAATTACCACCGTACCAATGTCATACGCTCGCGTCAGGGGTAAAGTGTGCCATTGCGAATATACCCCATAGTAATACGAGCTACCAGCTGGAGCATCGCGGGACGCAAGGTGCGTGGGATTGTATATACACAGTCATACAAGAAGTGTTAAAAACCCGCGTTTCATCGTAAAAGGCCCTCCGGGCTGTCATGCATACGCCGTAATCAAAGGCAAACCCGGTAGCCGTGGTGGGATCGCAGGCAAAAAAAAAATACGAAGTGGTGGTGGATCAAGGCGCGTCACAGGCCTACCAGTAGATTGGTGGCCGCACCTGGAACTGGCCAGGCCCCGTATTGTCACCTAAAAAAAAGAGCAACATCTGGCCGGGATGATAAACGCAACCACCCCGACGCGACTTTTCTCGTATTTTTAGGCTTCTCCGGCGGCGACTGCGGAGACCACCTGACGTGGTATATGCAAGTACCCTATACACAATTCACTCTAACTGCCACCTGCAGTTGCAACGGTTGAAGCTGGAAAATACGTTCATGTTGCAGCTGTATGTTTGATTATGATGTTGAAATGCACGTCATGCAGCGTTACGGTACCGGATTCAGAGTGCCCAATTGTTCCAGTGCCAGCTACTCGTACGAGAAGCACGCTTGACTCGCCCCCTGCAACGAAGCGGGACATAAATACAACATGCGCGCTTGCATCACCTGTCATTTGTTGATTAAACCGCTGTGACATGCGAGTACTCGTATATACTTGCCGGTGAGAAATTCCAACTGGCCGCGGTTTAAAGCCCAAAGACCAATGTTACCACATATCTGAACGTTCACATCAACACCCGGTGTTTTCTAGCGATGTACTGTTAAGATGCGACTGCATTCCTTCGGCATGGCATGGCTCAAGTCGGACCTTGTGGGGGGCGAGGCCCTGCCACAATCCTCGTCTCGTCTCCATTCGCCTACACTGCCACGCTCGCCAACTTTTTTTTTTAGCAACCCGCAGCGCGCCAGATATGCATATCAAACGCCACTTTCCATCGCCAATCGTGTTCTCGGCCTAGTCTCTCCACTGCTTACCCTTGAACACATTTTTTTTCTGCTCTCTCATCGTATCGCGCCCATGGCCCATTGTTTTGGCGGTTTGCCTCGTTGTTCGGCTACGAATTCGCGACGACAGCAAAAATGGGACAATGGTACAGGGTAAACCAGCTCGTAAGGACCTGAGATTGTGCAAAACTACATTTTCGAGTGCGACACACCGCCATGAGGCTCTCTCCCCAGTTTGTAAGGGATGATAACTGTGAGACACGGTTGGGGCCAGAAGCAAAAAAAAAAAAAAAAAAAAAAAAACCCATTCCTAGTCCTAGACGGCGATCCGCTGTAAAAACAACGGTCAAGGGTATGTTCTGTAATTACTGCATGTACAAGTACGCTCAGATCTGTGTGTTGGCCCGCATCCCATCCCGTGCATGTATTGAGTCCAAGTCTTCTTACGAGTACATCTTGAAGCGAACTCTTGACTAAACAAAACGAAACAAAAGGGGCGACAACCTACAAGCAGAAGCCGCGAGCACTCGTACAGAGATTATCCGTCCATCACGACCTGACAGGCTCGTTTCGTCCTTGAGGCTCTTTGCGTTGGCACTACGAGTATATAAGCACCAGCAGATGATATTGAATGCTGCGAATCTTTCTAGTCTTAAGTTCCACACTTTCATCTCTTGAATCACTTGAGCGGCACATCGTCGACGTCAAATTTGAATTCGTGGCACACACCATTCAGAAGGCTTGCCGCGGGAGACCCATCTCCTCGTATGTAGATGTCTCATCCGATCCGCCTCACCACATCATCAACGCTGGCTGGCCCTCAAGGAACACCTCTGAGCATCATTATGCAAAACTGAAGAAGCTTGAAAAAGACGCCCCAAAATCGAGGCGGTCAAGACGTAAGCTAAATTTCGACGTTCTCTTCTGCTGTGCCACAGAAAGGCGACCCTCCTTTGATCTCTCGTGCAACTAACCACACTCCATCTCACTTGGAGCCATCCCTTGATTTTTCCAACTCCATGCATGGAGGGCTCCAGACCACCACTTTTCCCCCCGGCTCCCTTTTCAACGGGCAGTGGATTGCTCAATACCAAACATGCGCCAAACTAAGAAATGGACACTGGAGTTTGGCCTCTTCATTCCTTGCATCAGACGATAATAAACGCGCTGGGGCGCAACTGGGTACACCACAGCCTGTGCTATTTCCGTACCTTTTTGATCCGAAAATGGCACCTTTTAAGTTACCCGCTTGTTAAGAAGACTCCCGCGCCGAAAACCGGGTGCCTCTTGTAGCCTTTTACTCCTACTCTACTCGTACTCGTAGCAAGCTGTCTCTACAAGTACTCGTACATACAGAGCCATGTGTAATATAGACAGGGCTCCGACGCCACTATCTTGAATGTTTAAACAATTTTGCTGTAGCAACGACGAAAGAGGCCGTGCGACCTACCGCGCGACAGCACACCACCAGGGATTAGGGGCAAACATGGTGTGGTCGTGTCAAAGCCGGCCATCCGTGGCCGCTAGGTACGTCGTGTTGATTCGCATGGATCTGCGCTTTCGGTCTAATTCGCCCGCCAGAGTCCCGGACAAAGCCGCACAGGGGTACCCCTAATAGCAGCCCACTTACTCCGTAGTAGGAGGTACACCAAAGCCCGCCCAGCAAGCACAGCAGAGCACTGCCCAGCACTAACACGAAACGGTGACACACCACTTTCAGCCCGCGCAAGGCGACGCCCCCCTTGTTGTCCAGGCTCATGCCTCTGTCCGAGTGCACCAGGTTTTGTGCTGCAAAACTCCAACCTTTGCTTTTGGACAAACTCCTGCCCGGCATACTTGATTCTGCCGTGGGAGTCTGCCGTCCGGGCTTCTTGTTTTCCTGTTTCTACATTCGTTTTCGGCTTTGTCTAGCCCAACATTGTTTCCCTCTACGGCACCGTTTCCTTCGTTCAACGGTCGACCGATTTAGCTATCCCCGAATACACCCCGGGGCTCTCCTAGACAGCTAAAGCTTCGCTCTCTGATTTCTCCTTCTCAGCACCCTCGGACAACGCTACTCGCTACCTGGGCCTTCTAATTTGTCGAGAATAGCTTCCTCGAGAGCCAGTTCCTGGCATCTCGCCCATCATGGCTACAAATATCCAGCTTGGGGCTGGAGGAGCTCACAACCAAGACTCTCTCCCCTCGCTGCCAACCCATCTTCAATCGGATACGCAAATCACCGCCCACCTCGCCAGTCGATTTCATGTATCCCACCCGACCGCCAGACTCTCATCCCACGGTCTTGTCAGTCTAAACACATACACTTCGTCCAGCAAAGGTCCCGATGGCGGCAAGGAGGGCAGCGCCATGGCCGCTGCCGAGGACATGGCAGACCGTGCTTGGTTGAGACTGGGCCACCGTTCTGAGAACCAAGCTGTGGTATTCCTGTAAGTTGATTGCAACCCTCAAATAATGTCAATTCAAAAATATTGCGCTAACCACGGCTCTCTTCGTTGTAGTGGTGAATCTGGCTCCGGAAAGTCCACTATCCGATCCCACTTCCTTACCTCGCTCTTGAACAAGTCGTCTACGCCACTGTCGACAAAACTGTCTCTTGCTGCTTACGTCTTTGATACCCTTACCACCACCAAGACCGCCACTACCCCGACTGCCTCAAAGTCTGGTCTCTTTTACGAACTTCAGTACGACACCTCCTCCACTACGAACCCTATCCTTCTTGGTGGTAAGCTCTTGGACCACAGACTGGAGAGGAGCCGCATTGCCGATGTTCCTACCGGTGAGCGCAACTTTCACGTCCTTTACTACCTCCTCGCCGGCACCAGCGGCGCCGAAAAGGCCCATCTAGGTCTTGAAGACAATGCTACCGGCGGAACGAAGCGATGGAAGTATCTTGGTCACCCAACGCAACTCAAGGTCGGTATCAACGATGCTGAAGGCTTTACTCTCTTCAAAAATGCGCTGAAGAAGCTCGAATTTCCCCGAAGCGACATTGCAGAGGTCTGCCAGATCCTTGCTGCCATCTTGCATATTGGACAGCTTGAGTTCGAGAACGCCAGTGACACGACTGTCGTCATGGGCGATAGTGGTGGCTTTTCCCACGAAGGTGGAAACTCTTTTACCGGTGTCAAGAACAAAGATGTCCTTGGCATCGTCGCTGCTTTCCTGGGCATCGGCGCAGGTGACTTGCAGACTACTCTGGGCTACAAGACAAAGATGATTCACAAGGAGCGCGTTACCGTCATGCTTGATCCAGCCGGTGCTCGTGCCAATGCCAATGAGCTGGCAAGAACCCTCTACTCGCTGCTCGTTGTCTGGATTATGGAGTCCACCAACCAGCGCCTCTGCGCCCCCGAGGAGAGTATCGCCAATACGGTATCTTTGGTTGACTTCCCTGGCTTCGGCCAGCAGACCTCTACAGGTTCCATCCTCGACCAGCTTCTTAATAACGCCGCCACCGAAGCCATATACAATCTCACTCTCCATAACTTCTTTGACCGCAAGGCTGAAATGCTCGAGTCTGAGGAAGTAAGCGTCCCTCCGACCAGCTACTTTGACAACTCCGACGCTGTAAAGGGTCTTCTCAAGCCTGGTAACGGCCTCTTGAGCATCCTTGACGACCAGACTCGCAGAAATCGCACCGACATGCAGCTCCTCGAGAGCCTCCGAAAGCGTTTTGACGGCAAGAACACAGCCATTGAAGTGGGTTCTGCTACTGCCAAGCTCCCCGGTAGCAACTTCTTGACTGAAAACACCTCTGCCTGCTTCACAGTTAAGCATTTTGCTGGTGAAGTTGATTATCCCGTCAAGGGTCTCCTTGAAGAGAATGGAGAAGTCATTTCCGGTGACCTTATGAATATGGTCAATCAATCCAAGAGCGAATTTGTCCTCCGTCTCTTTGGCCAAGACGCTGTCAACACCGTGACACATCCCAACGAAAAGTCCACTGTCATGCAGGCCAGTGTCAGCTCTAAGCCCATGCGAGCTCCAAGTGTCATGTCTCGCAAGGGCACCAGAGCTCGCAACGCAGTTGGCTACCGCCGTCAGCAGCAAGACGCATTGGAGCGACTGGAGCAGCTTGGAGATTCGCGGGACAAGGACCAACGCCGCGGAGGAAGCGCTGGCACAGAGCAAGGCGCCTCTGGACAGTTCCTTTCCGCTCTCGACAATGTTCAAAAAGCCGTTACCGACCCTGGCACGAACGTGTACTGTGTCTTCTGTCTGAAGCCAAATGACCGCCGTATTGCCAATCAGTTTGATAGCAAGTGCGTCAGAACCCAGGTTCAAACTCTAGGCATTGCCGAAATAAGCCAGCGACTCCGTTCCGCAGACTTTAGCCTGTTCCTACCTTTTGGCGAGTTCCTGGGCATGGCGGACACAGAAACCGTTCTCGTTGGGAGTGAGCGTGAGAGAGCCGAAATTGTTATTGAGGAGAGGCGCTGGCCTGGAAACGAAGTGCAGGTCGGTTCTACCGGAATTTTCCTCAGTGAAAGGTGCTGGATGGAAATTGCTCGTCTCTCCGGTTCCGGCGCCGCTGGTCTGCTGGGCGGAGTAGAACGCGATAGTAAAGACGGCCTGTCGCCTGGCGGTAACCCTTTCCTCGGCTCTCGAGAGCAGCTCGATTCCTCGGGCAACACTCCTTTGATGTATGGCGAAAAAGGAAAGGTTGGCTACTTTGGCGGCGATGATGCTCGTTCGGAAGCTGGAGTTTCTGCCATTGGCGCCGGCGACATGTTCAAGAACTTTGACACTCGTGAGCAGATGGCCGAGCGAGGCAATGAGAAGGACCTTGTCGAGGTCGAAGAGTACAAGGATAGCGCTAGCCGAAAGCGCTGGCTATTCTTGGTTTACTTTCTCACCTGGTATATCCCCGACTTCTCCATCAAGTGGATTGGCCGCAAGCCACGCAAGGATGTGCGGATGGCGTGGCGCGAGAAGCTCGCCATCAACATTCTTATCTGGTTTCTCTGTCTGCTGGCTGCATTCTTCATCGTGGTCTTTCCAATGCTCATCTGCCCGAAGCAATACGTCTACAGTGCAGAGGAGCTGTCTGCGTACGATGGAAAGCCTGGCAGCAAAGGTGCATTTGTTTCCATTCGGGGCAACGTCTTTGATTTGGCCGATTATGCACCCCGTCACTATCCTAACTACTTGAATGAGAAGCTTCTTCTCAACTATGGTGGTCATGATGTCAGCGGTTTGTTCCCAGTACAGGTCTCCGCTCTTTGCCAAGGCAAGGACGGAAAAGTTGATCCTGCCGTTACGCTGAACTACAAGAATACCAACTTCACCGGCGTGTCTCCCGTTCTCATTGATTCCCAGGACCTTAATGCAAAGTATCACGATTTCCGTCACTTCACTAATGACAGTCGACCTGATTGGTACTATGAGCAACTCACAATGCTCAAGGCCAGGTTCAAAAAGGGCGTTATTGGCTTCTCGCCACAGCATGTTGAGTCTCTATCGAAAAAGCAGCAGACCATTGCAATCATTGGCGATCGCGTTTACGACATGACGACCTACATGGCGGGCGGCAGACAGTTGAAGTCTCCTGCTGGCGAAGACCCTCCTTCGAACAATGAACTGACGGATTTTATGGATGATTCAGTTCTTCAGCTCTTCCGCCTTGGCTCTGGTACTGACATTACCAAGTACTGGAACTCTCTCAAGCTAGACGACACTGCCAAGTCCCGCATGAAGATTTGTCTGGATAACCTCTTCTATGTTGGAGACGTGGATACGCGTAACTCTACTCGCTGCCAGTTTGCAGAGTACTTGGTTCTCGCTGTCTCCATTCTTCTTGCGTCGGTCATTGCTTTCAAGTTCTTTGCTGCCCTTCAGTTCGGTCACAAGAATACACCCGAGAACCTCGACAAGTTCGTTCTATGTCAGATCCCAGCGTACACCGAAGACGAAGACTCGCTTCGCCGTGCCATTGATTCTGCAGCCAGAATGAAATATGATGACAAGCGCAAACTGTTGGTCATTGTCTGTGATGGTATGATTATCGGTCAAGGCAACGATAGGCCCACGCCTCGCATTGTCTTGGACATTCTTGGAGTCTCTGATACTGTTGATCCTGAGTCTTTGAGCTTTGAATCTCTTGGCGAAGGACAGAAGCAGCACAACATGGGCAAGGTTTACTCTGGCCTGTACGAAGTCCAGGGTCATATCGTGCCATTCCTCGTCATTGTCAAGGTTGGTAAGCCTTCAGAGGTCGCTCGTCCAGGTAACCGCGGTAAGCGAGACTCTCAGATGATTATCATGCGCTTCCTCAACCGCGTCCACTACAACCTTGCCATGAGCCCATTAGAGCTGGAAATGTACCATCAGATTCGAAATATTATCGGTGTCAACCCAACGTTTTACGAATTCATGTTGCAGATTGACGCTGATACCGTCGTGGCCGCTGACTCGGCCAGCCGCATGGTGTCTGCTTTCCTTGATGACACCCGCCTCATTGCAGTCTGCGGCGAGACGGCTCTTACGAATGCCAAATCTTCCTTTATCACTATGATTCAGGTCTACGAATACTGGATTTCTCACAACCTTTCCAAGGCATTTGAAAGTCTGTTCGGCTCTGTTACCTGTTTGCCTGGTTGTTTCTCCATGTACAGAATCCGCGCTGCGGAGACTGGAAAGCCTCTGTTTGTTAGCCGAGACGTCGTCGATTCTTACTCTTCGATCCGTGTTGATACGCTACACATGAAGAACCTGCTACATCTCGGTGAAGATCGGTACCTGACTACGCTGCTCATCAAGTTCCACTCCAAGTACAAGACCAAATACCTGTCATCCGCTCACGCCTGGACGATTGCTCCCGACTCGTGGAAGGTTTTCTTGTCCCAGAGACGACGATGGATCAATTCTACCGTGCACAACCTCGTCGAATTGATTCCCATGGCTCAGCTCTGCGGTTTCTGCTGCTTCAGTATGCGTTTCGTCGTCTTCATTGACCTTTTGAGTACCATTGTACAGCCTGTCATCGTCGCCTACATTGTCTACCTCATCGTTCTCCTGGCTACCAACGCAACCGTCGTACCTATTACGGCATTTGTTTTGCTCGGCGCAATTTACGGACTTCAAGCAATCATCTTCATCTTGCGTCGGAAGTGGGAGATGGTTGGCTGGATGATTTTGTACATTTTGGCTCTCCCCGTCTTCAGTTTCGGTCTGCCTCTATACGCCTTCTGGCACATGGATGACTTTGCTTGGGGCAACACTCGTGTCGTGGCGGGCGAAAAGGGCAAGAAGGTTATTGTTACTGACGAAGGCAAATTCGACCCGAGCTCCATTCCCCGCAAGAAGTGGGAGGACTACCAGGCCGAGCTGTGGGAAACGCAGACGTCCAAGGACGACGCTCGCTCCGAGGTTTCTGGCTACAGCTATGCCACCAAGGCTCAGGGCAACGTCTCGGAGTACGGCTATCCCAGCCGCCCTGGCTCAACAACTGGGTTCATCCCTCCTATGCCCGCCATGCCACAAAACTACTCTCGCTTGTCCGTGGCACAATCAGAAATGGGCGGCGGCAACCGCATGAGCTCTTACAGCAGCTCGCAGTTCTTCTCGCCCGAGGATATGGTTGGCTTGCCTAGCGACGACGCTCTCCTAGCTGAGATTCGCGAGATTCTCAAGACGGCAGACTTGATGACTGTCACCAAGAAGGGTGTCAAGCAGGAGCTTGAGCGCCGCTTCGACGTGCCGCTGGATGCCAAGAGGCAGTACATCAACAGCGCCACCGAAGCCCTTCTCTCTGGTCAGCTGTAAACAGCGACGTCTTTTTTACATACCCTTTGTCTTTCCCCGAAAAAAAGCAAACTTGATTATTTACTAGTCATATTTTAACTCTTGCATCTACTCTTTCTTCTTACATACATACAGCTTGGTATGGAGTTGTGCATACAATCTTTTCTCGATACATTTTATTTTCAAACCAAGAAAAAATAACTATAATCTTTTGGATTACGACCTCTCTAAGATTGGAGGATTCACGGCACCAACAGCGCAGATGAAATAGTCTGTTTACCTGAGGGGCATTTGGCGAAGCGCGCTTCTATTATCTTCTTTTCATTTTCGTGTTTCTTGTTCAGTTTCAATGGTCCTTGGATGGTGTTTGTTGGGTAGAGCTGTGCCATTATGTCTTTGTATATCCGGTTCTAATATAAATTCTTTATTGAAGTACACTGGTCCTTTTCGAAACAAAATTCTATTGATTTCACCGTATCCCGTTAACTTTCAAATTCATTCAAGTCTCCCAACTCCTTGTATGCAATGTAACAATATAGCCAAGCCGTTTCATATTTTAAATTCCCTCCAGAATACGCCTCACACCACCTTTACTCCAGGCCGTAACTCGTCCCTGATCACACGTCTCCCACGCCCTCTTCAACAGCGCAACATATACGGCCGCATGCTCTGGCGCCTGCGCCTCACACGCCGCCCGCTGCCCATCCAACCAGCTCAGTAGCCCAAAGCGTGTAATCAGCGTGGTACTCCCTCCTTCAATAGCCGTAGCGCGATACAGGATGCGCAAAATCCTCGTGCGAAGGTTCGCGCGAAGGTACGGGTTTGAGCCCAGCGAAAAGATCTTTTCGAACCACCGCTTACGGTGGAAGACGCCCAGGTCAAATGGCGTGCGTAGGCTGTCGAGCAGGTGTGTTAGCAGCCAGGCGACTTCGGTGTAGTACTTGTCGTCCTCTGAGGGCTCGCCGTGCAGAATGTCGTGGGCGAGGGGTAGCTTTTCGGGCGTCCAGAGCGGCGAGCGAGTGAGGAAGCTGTTGACTTTGGGGTAGAGAGGGAGTAGTGGGTTTTTTAGCACCTCGAGCGCATGGATGGTGAAGGAGACAAAGGCTGAGGGGACGGGGCCGGCGTCGACTTGGGACTTGGAGGATTCTGCGAGCTCAGAGAGGAGGAGCCAGATTTGCTTTTTTTCTTCGTAGGAAGAGTCATTTATCTTGGCGGCCATTTTGAGAATATTGGTGAGGGCTTCTTTGCGAATGCTGGTGTGTGAGGAGGAGAGGAGCTTTACAAGAGAGGCGGCGTGGTCGTCTTCAATTAGGTCTTCGACGTTTTTGGCGGTCCATTTGGTTAGTGCCGAGGTGTCGTCATTTTCGTTGCTAAAAGGGACGTGGAGCATTTCTTCGAGTTTTGCTTCGTCGAGGGCGAGAGATGGTTGGGTGGTTTCGGACTGGGAGGCGGTAGGTGCGACTTCGTCTTCGACATGAATGCTCTTGAGTGTTTTGACCTCTGACTTTTCTCCTAGGCTCGGCATTTTGATGGCTTTTGATGTAGATAGACCGTCGCAAATCTTGTCGTATATGACCTTAAGCGTAGATTTAGACTCTCCCGAGATGGTAAGTGCATTGAAGTAGAGCGACAGAAACTTTCCAATGTCAGTTATAGTCGCCTTGTCTGAGCCATTGACGGCAAAGGACAGCTGCTCTTGCAGGACGACATTGAAGAGGCTAAGGTTGCTGTCCGTTTCGCTTTTGGATATGGTTTCCAGCTGCTCGAGGTACTTGATTGGAGATGTTGCACATCGGCTGATGCAGTTATCCAGATAGTCCCAAGGAACAGACTTACTCGAGCCATCGGCTGGTGACTTGGCAGATGCTCGCAAAGCTCGCAGTAGAGCCGAAAGTCTGGTTGACTTGGAGACAATCTGATTTTCAATGGCCACGTCCGCCAGTACGGACTGCAGCTGTACGAGGGATGTATCGTCATTCTCGTCGCAGAGAACCTGCAGTAGGGCTGTGAAGACAGAGCTCGCCTCACCAGCGCCGAGATTCTCGATCTTGACAAACCATCGCATGCCGGGCGAATAGCTAGCAATGGAAACCAGGTTCTCTAGCTCCATAACAGCAAAGATCTTGGCGTCAGGCTCTATATTCTTATCTTGAATGTTGCGGAAGGCGTCAACAAAGAATGGCGAGACGTCGAAATTAGCAGCCAAAGCAACGCGAGGCACAATTTCATAGTAGAGGCGCAGCAAGCGACTTGCCAGGGTCCTGTGAAGGACATTCTCAACAGGAATGGCCTTGTAACAGCGAACGATTTCCTTCATATCAGGTATTCTCTGGCAAAAAGCATCCACTAGCCTGCGAGACGCTTCGGTCCAGGCCTGCTTCGTCTTCCTTGAGCCATCTTGCAGCATTTTGACAGCAGTGGCAAGTTTTTCAAGAGCGAGTACGAGGATTCTGGTGGCGAAAAGAGAAGTAAGATGGGACTTTGGTGACAAGCACCGAATCAGGACTTTTTGATTTATAGGTTGGGGGATGACATTGTCGAGAATAATTGAGGTTGGCGGCGGAGTGTTGGCATAGAGGCTAGTATCGCCGAATGCGGGGGGAATAGGAATTGACATGGTATTGAAGAGAAAAGCGGCATATCCTATCCAGGTCATGGATAGTTTAGGCTCAAAGGTGAATGATCGGTTGTTGAAGAAGTAATCTGCAATCAGCTCGGGGGCAGCCTTGAAGATGGCCACCAGAAGCTCGTTGTGCTTGAGATTTGACCAGGGTCGAAGCTTGCCAACGAATTCCGACAGGACAAAGTTGTAGACGGGGACGCCGTCACGAAACTTGTCGCCCCAGAGGTTGCCCTCGTCGGCCCGACGCTTTCCAAGTCGAGACGAGCCTAGTGATTCTTCTTCGGAGTCTTTAGGGTAGAGTCCCTTGGAAGGATACAGCACACCGGCTGTCGAGGTTGTGCAAATATACGTGAGAAACTGGTGTGCTTTGTCGATGACGGCGTCGACTTGTTGAGGATCAACTGCTGGATTTGAGTAGGTGTAGAGACCGAGGAATCTAACAAGCGTCTTTGTGTTGAAGCCACGGAACTTGGCATCGCGAGGTACTTTGGAGTCCATGAGAATGTGAGTCTTGAGAGAGTCGAGAATCTCCAAGACCAAATATGGAGGGTCATTCTTCATCATAAAGGTCAAATGTGAGAGCAGTTCCTTTTGAGCCAAAAGTTCCTTTTTGCCATCGGCGCTGAGAAACTTGAGGCAGCTGAGAAAGAAGCGAACAGCGTGTGTGCGGACCGAGGCCTTGCGCACATCATCACGACCTTCGGCAGTCGGCGCAATTTCAAGGTTTCGGCCGAGCGAGGTAAATGTCGAGGCGCGGGCACGGAAAATGCGTTTCGCATAAGCACCACCGTCTAGACAGACGGCTTCTCGGAGCAGACGAAGGGTGGGGGAGATGATGAAGCCTTTACCCTTTTCAGACGACAAATTGCGGGAGATGGACTTGAGCTGGCGGTCCTGCAGCAGAGTCTGGCAGACGCCGAGACCGTGGGAGACTAGCTCGAGCGAGTTTGAGACGACTTGGAGCAGCAGACCCAGGACGACGGCAACGGCAGACATGACGCCGTCATCATTGACTTGCGAGGCAAAGGACCACATTTCCATAATGTCGTTGAGAAAGACGGCATCCTCGCCGGACTCGCGGGGCTGGGCGGCCTGGAGGTAGTCGCGAACAATGGCGAGCTTTCGATCTCGATCGGCGTCATTGGCGATTATATCGTCGAGAATATTTTTGAAAGATTGAAGGCCTGTAAAAGTGAAGAGTCAGAAGAGCTGCAGCCGTTTTTTTAAGAAGAGAAAACAAAATAAAAAATCGTACCGTGTCGAGCTGTGCGCATATCCTGATCAAAGGCAAGCAGCTTTCGCAGGTGATGGCCAGAGTAGACGTCTTCACCGGCGGGAGCCTCGTGGGTGAACTTTTGGCGCTTTCGGTAGGCGGCAGCGCCGTCATCGCCCATGGAGGAGTGTTTGCCCATTCTGCCGAGATCAAGGGGGTCGAGGTCTCAGCGAAAAAGGAATGAGCAATTGGGCGAGGCAGCGAAATCACTAAAAGTTTCGTGAAGCTTCAATGGCAGTTTGGTCCAGAAATTTGGAGTACTGCCGGCAGCCACCGCTGGCCCCACCTTCCGATACTGGCATGGGTCAAGTCTGCCTGCCTGCCCGGTCGGTCCACTGCACCTCAGGGTACGACGTAAGAGGTCAGCGGTACGTACCCTCATGGCAGTCAGTGCAGTGGTCCTGACCAAGGACAACAACTGAGACAAGCATCGAGGCTTAGAGGCATTCTTTAGCGACGGTTGGTTGAAACCCCCTCTTTCACATGTTTTTGGGTGTGTTTGAATAGTAGAGACGAGAAAAAAGGAGCGCCACAGGGGAAGCGGAAAATAGAAATTATCTGCAAGAAAATTGAGACATTTTAGCTACGTTGTATTGTACTTCCGTATCATGAGAAGAGATGGAGGGTATGCGCGACATGCAGAAACAATGGGAAGAAACAAAGGGAGAGTTTATTTTGGGAAACGGGGGAAATGGCAAATCTCAACGGTGATGCCGGCTACCTAGTAGGCTATTTTCTTTTTCCGTCTTTGGTATTTTTTAATAGATTATTTTTCATCATGATTTCCTCTGATTAAGCTGTTTTGTTCGTGCAAGCGGCGACATAGTGTTGCTGGGAGCAAAGCCAACGCATTTGTATACTATAAATAAGTGGCATAGCTTTATATTCAAAATTGATCTTGAGCTGCTTCTTACATAACCAAAGCAACACTTTATGGAGCCTCCCCAGAAAATATGCCACGCGAGAATAGCGACTCGGAAGGGCCGAAACTGAACTGCAACGCTACACCAACTCGACGCAGAAATGGTGGCAGATGATGTGATGCATACTCCGTAGATGAGGCACCTCATTACTGCTTCACAGCCTCTGCCAAGCATCACGTTCGCGCTACAGACTACAGCGCTTCGAATGAAAAGAAGACACGGGAACAAGACAAATGCGGAAATGAAGAGCATTGGAAACGGAAAGGGGGGAAACCTCGATTTACTTGAAGCGGAAATGAAGGGTGTCGTGCAAAGACTGATCTGGGCGTGATTCGTCACCCAATGAGGGCACGGAACACGGGGAATATTCAGCCTGTGCTAATACCCTCGTCCAGAATAGAGTATAGAATACCTGCAGAGAAAAAAAAAAAAAAAGGCTTGCAAGGGGGGGGTGATCCGCAAGTAAATGCCGTTCGTGGCTGCAAATCATTCCGGGCGGGCAGGTCTAGTAACATACGAGTATACTGTAAACTTCGTTACCAGCCAGTCATTTGATGCTTGATTATTACGGGGTTTTTCCCAGGAACCCTCCCCCATCCAACAGGCGTTCACAGGGCCACACATCCCACACCAAAACACACACAACCCACCACAGGACCACCCTCGGCCCCATTTTAGGTCGTTCTAGCGTGTGTTGCCAGCCAGCCATTCAGCACATCCATAGCGCAACCTGAGCCAGAAACCGCACCAAAAAAAGCCAAGTTGGACGGACCAGGGGGGCGGTCTGCGCCCAACTACTGGGGGCCGGATGCGCCGTTTGCTGCTGGCCTATCAGAGCCGCGGGACGCCATCTTGCCCGTCAACCCGTCTGCTCAGCTGCCCACCAATCGAGGCGACTAGAGGCAAGTTTGTAGACGGCACATTACATTTGGGGGAAAATACAATCCGTCAGTCAAGTCCAAGTCAAGTCAGGCTGAGACGTTGGGTTTTTGTGTGAACGAGTTTGGGCAGTATGTTATGTACACAGTACCTTCTATTTTTAATTACTTATTATTGTTGTATTTCCTGCTATTTAATATAGCCAAAGCTTGCCCAGACCTGTTTGTTGATATACATACAGTACTCGCTCGTATGTACGACAAAGGCAAAAAGTGGATGGATGGTGCGAGATGGATTGAGTCGTGAACCATTTTAACATACCTTTGCCACTTCCTTGCTTTTCTAATCCCTTTACTTCTTTTCTCATTTGTTAATTCGACGCGTCTATGCCGTCCAAGCTCTTTTTGCTATCGTTTCACATGCAGAGCGTCGTCCACATCATCACCACCACCACCACTAACATCATTATCATCATCACCGCCGCTCCCGTCGTCTTGTCTCTCTACTCGATTTAGCTTAATACGCACCCAGGAAATGTTGCAGTCTAACCCCTCGGCGCAAGAATGAGTCGCCTTTCCTCCGTCTCGGCGTCTCCCCCAGAACAAGTCTCGTCGTTACCGTTGTCCTGGTGCTGCGGACCACTTATTGCATTCCTGACCTCATCACATCGCCAGTGTAAGTGTTCCCCAGCTCAACTTCAGTACCTTGCGGTGCCTGTTGTGTTTGTGTGTGCTTGAACCTTTACCCTGTTTCCGTTTCATCTTCAAAGCTTCTCAGCTTACTTGGGGAGAATCGCCGACTCCTTCATTTATCTTTGATAAGCTTTACCCCCATAAAGCCCTCGGTTGACTGGGTGTCCGTCCCCCCGACAAAAAAGAGAGACTTACAAGATTGGAAATATTTGACCGAAAAACGCTGACAAACATAATATTGACTCTAAATCAACAGACCACGAGAAAATGCCCTCTGCCGTTGTGACCGACCAGCCCGAGTCGCATCCCAAACCTCTCTTTGGGCTCGGTCGACGCTCCGAATCTCTCAACCTGTCTCGCCTCTCCACGTCACCGAAGAAGAACAATACTGGTGGCCGCTTCTCCTTTGCAAACCGCCTCCGGAACCAGTCCGATGCATCTTCACGGCGGCCACTTATATCCGCCCCAACTGATTTTCGGCACCTCGACTCAGGTTCAGGCTCTCTACACCAGCGCCAGCCCTCGTTGGATCAGCCATCTATTCGTCGTGTTCCTGCTAGACCTGAGAGGAACCGCTGGCTACCTCGAATCGACAATGAGCCATTACATCATCAAACCTCTGCAATACCCAGTCTCCAGTCACTCGAGCTAAGCATCCACATGCCTCACAATAGACTTTCTTCTCTGCTTCCCCCCAGATTTGAAGTGCCTGGTCCATCTCCATCTCCTAGCCCTACACCTCCACCCGCCTACGCCCGCAACGAGTCTACGTTGGCATACCCTTCCAACGCCTCGTCGGCCCTGCGAAGCTATCCTTCCTTTTCTTTCCATCTTCCAAGAAAGCATCATCGGGATAGCCCGCCGGCGAGCCCCACCAACGAGCCACAGATGGCGGCACCAAGGCCCAAGAAGGGACGTCGTAGATCCAACACCGCTTCCGGGGTCGAAGCTATGAAGGAGCGTGTTGCCAACGCCATGCAGGAAATGGAGAACCTGCAAAAGCAGATTGACGACGTAGTTGAGAGACAGAGCATGTACTCACACAGTCGGCCATCTAGCGCCCATTCGATGGCTCGTACTGTGCCAGGTAAGTCTCCATCCTCACTCTCATATCCACAACTCTTCGAGGCACTTACACACACACCCATCCAGATATGGAACCGATGCCATCCATCCCAGCATTATTACCCCCATCAGCGCCTTCATTTGCTGAGCGCCTTCAAGGCGGTGGTGTTATTGACCGACCACGCACCGCACCACCACCACCACCCGCAACCGCGGCCACCTTTCCCCAAAGAGAGTCTTCCCTGCCGGCAGGGAGACACGAGCCGCCAGCCAACACCAACACCAACACCAACACCAACACCAACACCACAGCCGACCTACCATCACCTCCACCACCTCCGCCTCTACCTCTTGTGCTGCGACCACCGTTGCGCAAGAAAAAGTCCTTTGCCACCGTCTCCAAATGGCTCTTTTCTGACCAGTCGCACTCCAAGCTGGACCACGCCGGTAGGGATTCCATCACCAACATGCCTCGCCCGATCAAGGACACGGAAGGCTTCTACCAATCCATTACCATGCCAGACATACGGCAGAGTATCGAGTCGCTGCGCTCGCACTCGACGACAGACTACGACGAGTCTGAAAACGAAATTCTAGAAGCCTTCCAGACTTATTCGCCTCCAGGGTCGCAGGATGTACCGCCGCTTGAGCGCTGTTCGACCTTTGGACCGGGGAGAGAGCATGTTAGGCTGAGTGTTGGCGTAGCTATTTAGGGCATGGTTGACTCCTCTCTTTTCTTAATGCCTCCTTATCAACCTCCCTTTTCTTCTTCAATCTCTTCTTTTGTTTTTGACAAAAAGAGGTGTTATACCCCCAATAAAGATTTCGTCAAACTAATACAGCGGGAGGATATTTGCAATCTACGAGGGTCGGATAGTATTGATTAGACGTGGCAATTGGCTTCTTTTTTTTTCTTTCTCTTCTTTTCTTTGGGATGGAAAAATATTTTGGATAGAATGGAAAAAGAGCAGAGTTGGTGTATTCAGGCAATAACACTAACTGGGAAGAAAGACGCTTATGATTCTGAATATGAAACCGATGTAACGACTTTACAGGGAAATTTCAGGTCGAAAGACGTGACGCTATGGAAACGTGTATGAATAGCTAGCAGTTTTATTATTCAGTACTGAGAATCAAATGCGTCATGACATATACTAGTCAAACATACTGAAAATCGAATGTGTCATGGCATGTACTAGTCAAAACATAGTAAACCATATACAAGAGACTTGTGTTGACTGCCGCCACTCGGGTTTGCCATGGAGGTCGCCAACGCCGCCGCCACAGACGTAACGGAATCCAAGTTTGGGACGACGCAATTGGTGCTTTGTTTCTTGACCTGTTCGCCTCACCTGTTTTAAGGCATTAGCGTGATCCTTTACTGGCCCACTCACTAGCATACAAGCATCACACGCCGTTTAATATAAACTGCTGGACCGGGCCAGGCAGCTATTTAACGAATGCATGTTGCCGAGATTGGAGGACTTTTTCTAGTCTTCTTCTTTTTTACCACCAAGTGATACACCATATAGAGCAGCTTATACCATGGACGAAAAAAAAGAAGAAGCGCCCAAGCCACGTCCCAAGCCCAAGCCTCGCACACTACACGTGCACTCCTTACGAGGCAAATGCGGATTCGAAGTCAGACTAGAAGATGATAGTACAGTTTTGCTCAAGGCGTATCGGCCAAAATCTGGATGGTTCAAGTCTATGCCTTTCTGCTTTTACGGCAAAAGCGAGACAGAAAAGCCAGAAATAGCTCCAATCCTTCAAGAAGAAGTACCAAAACACGAACCGACGAAAGAGCTTTCGAGTAGAAGACAGAATACCAAAAAAAGAAAAAACGAACAAGTTGACGAGGAAAAAGACATGGTTGAGATAGGAACCTACTCGACCCGAAGCTTCAGCAGCATAGACGACCTTCAAGTCCAAGGACAGCAATGGACGCTGCAAAACATTGCCTGGTTCGTATCCGATTATCGCCTCAAGTGCGTCGAGCGTGGCATCGAATGGTCATGGACATACAAGGCTACATTTTCGTCGGATAGGGAGCTCCGTGATGAGAAGGGCACGAAGCTGGCTCAGTTTGTGCATGATAGAGGTTGGTTTTCGAAGAAGGAGGGCGTTTTGGAGATATGGATGGACAGAGTTGACAGCCGAGATTTAAATGATGCCATCATCTTGTCGGCTATATCGTTTCTTGAGATGGCGGCCGAACGCGCCAGACGGGACCAGACGCCGCCGCCGCCGCCGCCACCGCCGCTACCATGAGCTGTTTTATTTGAATACAATAATTCTCTCTATCGTATCTCATTATTTACTTGCTATGGGTAAACGCCATGAGTCGTCTCCAGTAAGCTAGAAGGAAAGAAAGGGTGCACAGGTCCAAGTCTCAATTTAACCTTGTCTCTTTACGGGTATATTTTGGTATGTACACGCCTGCATCTCAATGACCCTTACACCAATACGAGCGAGGGCGAGCAAGAAACACAACGCTTTGAAACAAGTTGCCCCCACTAGCTTAATAAAGGCGTAATTTGAATCACAGCCTTGTCCAATTTATACTTTTCTTGTACGGATAATTACGAGTATGGCGCTACTGCACTTACTGTACGAGTACGTCGTTATTGGACGCAACACCGATTCGGTGGTACTTTATCTTCAAGGGTGGGATCTGTTCAGCCTTGTTTAGTACCTTGCCCCCCTCCTCCTACACAAGCATCGAATGCCATTGCGGCATCTGAATGCCTTCTACGGCCATGGTAGAGCCGTTAGATATCGAGGTAATTCCTTCTACAGATGCTATCCGAGCGGACCGGGTGAAGAAATGGGCACCAAAAGTGCGAACAGGCTGCAGCACCTGCCGGTAAGTGAGAGCGTGGGTGTGCATTGCAGCTGATTATTCTAAGCCCATTCCATCTCTAGCAAACGGCGCATCAAGTGTGACGAAACCAAGCCAGTATGCAAACGCTGCACCGTTTCGGGCCATACTTGTGGCTATCAAGCACAGCAAATACCGCCATCAGATAACAGCGTGGGCATCATGATGGCCCTCGATCCGCAAGTAGCTCCATACAGAACGGCTGCATCTGCCCGGGAACGACGAGCCTTTCATGCTTTTCGTACGACTGTTGCTCTATCCATGGCCAACTCGAATGATGAAATCTTTTGGACGCACGACATTTTGCGTGCTAGTCAAGTGAGCCCGGCCATCTGGCATGTCGTGCTCTCTATAACAACGCTGCGTCTCAAAGAGCCGACACCCGCTGGTGAATCGTCGCGCCATTCTCGGACGACAAATGACTCTGAGATCTTCTCGCTGACTCATTATGGCAAAGCGATAAGTCAACTTGTCAAAATAATGGACCAGCGCGTTATCCCCTTTGCCGACCAAGAAGTACTCTTGATTGCCAGCCTCGTCTGCCTGGAAATGTCCATGTTGCGGGGCGAAACAAAGGAGATATTTATCCACGCATTTCACGCCATCCAGCTGTTCCGCAGTTGGAAGAGCTATCAGACGAGCCACCAAAGCTTCATCCGCCATCAAGATTGCTTACTTACAAGGTCAACGGTATTTACAATGATGAAAGTCCTCGAAGCGACATTTCTATGGACTGGTGCCACAAAACACGCGCCGATGGACGTCGACTCCAACGGGGAAACTTTGAAGCCATTTTCATCAGTGCTTGCAGCTTTTGAAGAGCTGGAGCCACTCATGAGCGGCCTCACCACGCTATATCAAGGCGGGTTCTTATACCGAACATATCTAGAACAGCCGAACTTGGTACCCGACGGCCGAATATACTACCGCCAAGAAATCAATGCTTGGGAACGACGCTACGCAAATACAAAACAACCCCAAGATTTCACGTCAGTAGAAGCTGCCGTAGATTTGGTTATAGAGGTGTGGCTTCTGACCATGAATGTCACGCTGCAAGTCAGCCCGCGTCATCTAGCAGATGAATGGGATGGCCTGACGGAAAGTTTCCGCAACATTGTTTCACGAACAGAAGTCATTCTACAAAAAGATACACCGGGGGATGTCAGTGTAAAATCTAACACGCCAGACCCCGTCGGGACGTATATCTCGGCTTTGAGCCAGGCGCTCTACCAGGTAGCTCTTCTCTGCCGCGACCATACCATCCGGCGGCGGGCGGTTGCAGCGATGAGACGGTTGCCTGGCTATGCAACAGACATGCTACTTCGCGCGTCAATTGCCATGGCCGAAGGACGCATGAATGCCGAAGAGCAGCGTGGCATCCCGAGCAGTGATGGTGAATGTCACTGTGTTGATGGCGCCTATATATGTAATAATCACAGGACGGCCTTATACAAGGTCCAGTTTCTGGGCGAGGGAAAGATTCATCTTTCCCTTTGGTCTCGAAAGGGATATTTTCAGGGTGATCCGCCGTATACAACAGAAGTCCGCTGGTAGTGATTTTTCAACTCCAAGAGAGCGTATTAGATGAGAAATGAGACACGAGTTGAATGGAACTATAGCGGCTGGCCGCGATAGAACTCGCTTTGAAATAGGCGAGCGGCTTCAAAAAAGCCAAGACAAGAATAAATCACCTGAAGCAAATGAAATAATAAATTGCACGTGGTTATGTTGGACCGTTTAAATGGCCTGGGGCTGTGTTTCATCCACTGAGACTTTAAGGTTTTCGTCCCTGCAGCCATTATTAGCGCAACACCAGCAACACCCTTAGCGGCCCGAATCTCATCTCAAATCACTTCTCACAGTCACACATAGCTGCAGACGGATTATCGAATTTGCTGCGACTTTAATTGTACAGTGTCTGCTAGCATACGCTCAAAGAGTGGCCACTGCACAAGCTGCCGCTCACACCAAACTGCCTGGCCCTCAAGGTACTGTGCGTCACACCACTACCTTGGGTAGTCCCACCGATTCAACGTCGCGACGCATCTTTCCCTCTTTCAAAAGACACAACCTGCGCCATACCATCCACGGCCGGCTGAAACTGAACGCCCAACAAACCCAAATAGGACGTGGAATAGGCGACCGCGGCTGCAGCGATGAGTGGCGATAGGAGATACGAATACACCGCCATTCCTAGCCAGGAGTCAGAGGAGACAGCGACTCCCCCACAACCATACGCTCCGAGCCACGGGAAGGGAAAACTACGACAAATCCTCGCCGTCGTAGCCTTATTAACAGCGAGTGTGACCCTTTTTATGACCAGCTACGGGTGAGTTTAGCCTCCGAAAGAACCAAATCATATGACTTATCACTTCTCTCTGCCTTAGCTTCCCCAGTCAAGGTTGCGAAGAAACAGCGAGCTGCACAGACATATCTCGCGAAAGCTGGGGCCAATATTCACCCTTCTTCTGGATATCCTCGAACAAGGATCAGGAGTTACCAGACCAGTGCAAAGTCACATTTGTTCAGGTCCTCGCCCGCCATGGCTCTCGCGGCCCAACGACCGGCAAGCTCCTCCTGTATGGCGAGATTCTTGCAAGGCTGCAGTCCAGCGTGACGCACTACGCAAAGGGCTTTGAATTTATCAAAGACTTTGAACTCGATCTCGTGCCAGATCAGCTTACTTGGTACGGTGAAGAGGAAATGGTCGACCTGGGAGGGGATTTGTATAAACGGTATCGCGACCTCGCCGAAGGAGCTGAGCCGTTTGTGAGAGCCTCGGGGTCAGATCGAGTTGTTGCGTCAGCGCACAACTTTACGCAAGGATTTTATGACACCCAGAATCGTAACGGTGCGGATTTTGAAAAAGACATACTCGTTATTCCCGAGGCGGACGGGTACAATAACACTCTAGACCACGGTACATGCGCATACTTTGAGGACGGGCCTGGCAAAGCTCTAGGTGTTGCGAAACAGCGTCAATGGAAAGAGAAATGGATACCCGCCATCCAAAGCCGACTCAACGGGAAGCTACAGAATGCAGATCTGACTCTTGACGAAACTGCATACCTCATGGACCTCTGTCCGTTTATGACTGTCTCATCGCCGACACTCGAGCTGTCCAAGGTCTGCAGCCTTTTTACGCAGGCAGAGTGGGCGGGCTATGACTATTACCAATCTCTTGAAAAATGGTACGTCTACGGACCCGGACGCAAGCTGGGACCAACACAGGGCGTGGGCTTTGTCAACGAGCTCATCGCCCGCCTCACTGGCAACGCAGTCGACGACCACACAACTACAAACTCAACCCTTGACTCGTCGCCAACCACGTACCCGCTCGACCGAAAGATTTACGCCGACTTTAGCCACGACAATACCCTGATGGCCATCTACTCTGCGCTGGGACTGTACAACGGCACAGACAATCTGCCACTCGACCACGTTGTGCCGCCGCGGGACCTGGCTGGATTCTCGGCGTCGTGGGCGGTTCCGTTTGGGGCGAGGATGTATGTTGAGAAGCTGGAATGTTTGCACAGTAGCGAGGCTCTGATAAGGGTTCTCGTCAATGGGAGGGTGGTGTCTTTGCAGGGGTGTGATGCAGATGAGCCTGGGCGATGTACTTTGAGCTCGTTTGTGGAGAGCTTGTCATTTGCTAGGAACGGCGGACGATGGAGTGAGTGTCAAGCGGAGGAGGGGGAGTGAAGCGTGATGGACGAGCACAAAGGGTTATCAGTGTACTTTTAAACTTGTATGAAATAGAATGAACTTCTCTCAGCAACGGCTCATGTTAGAATGATGCCATAGAGAAGAGGTGTATAGCCATTAAGCAATAATAAGAAAATTCTGACCCAGGTGACTCTGGTCTGCTGAAAAAAAAAACAATGCATTTTGGCTTCATTTTAAGAGTAGATTGTTACAATTAGCCAGGCGAAAAGACGTTGAGATAAGCTGACTCGATCCGTACCGTGTCTGTCACTCTCCACGTTTGCCCCGCCGTGCTGTAGATTTTGGTACATGAGGTAGTATTCGTTAGCGGGCCTTCCCCTGCGCTAAGCGCTAGGCACCTGTCCATGGCTGCCAAGGCCGCAAAGCCTCCTGCCCGTAATAGCACCTACCTACGTATGTCCTAATTAGCAAACTCTCCATTGATTATCAGGCGCATCTTTGTCCTTTACCATCGAAAATCCCCTCAATTGCCCCTGACGCAGAAACCAGCAGCCGTTGCATTTTGGCGAATTCAAGCTTGTAATATCGAGCAAGACTGCGGAGCTAGAGGTTTGCCTCTCCCGTATCCAATCGACTGAGCCGGAGCCTGCCCCCCCCCCCCCCCCCCCCCCCCCCCAACACCCTACAAAGCACAAGCTTTAGGCTGCGACCAACTGAAACTCGCTCCCCAACCCCCAAACTCTATGCGTCTCTCTTTCTCGATCTTTTCCAAAACCTCGAGTCATCCACGCAGCACAAGACTACTCGCCTAGCGAGCGCACACTATAAACCATGGTCTCAACAGCAGGAGGCATAGTGATTGCCATTATTGTGCTGCTGATTGCAGCGGCCGTCGGATGGGTTGTATTCACGCAGCTCCGCGCGCGCAGACTTGGGGTAAGCTGGCTTTTCCCTTGCCAAACGGACAGGACAGCACGGTTCAAGGACAAAGCATCGTGGGTTTCTCAGCTCTGCGTCCTGAGCCAGTCCCGTCCGGTCCTCTGGGGAATCTATTTGTGAATACGCTTGCTAACTCTTGGTTCTTTTTTTTTTGCCCAACACAGCTACCAGCGCCCAGCCTCAAATCATATCTACCATGGCACAAAGGCGACACCCCCTACGGTCCGCCGCGACCAGCGACCGGTGGCGTCGTCGGCTGGTTCAACGCTCAGATTCGCAAGTTTAAGAACCGCAGCAATCGCTCCGCGGCCGGCGCATACGAGCCCTCATATGGAGGCGGCGGCGCGGCCGGCACGGGTCCTCGCGGCTTCGGGCCCCTCGACCCGGACGAGGCTTGGGATGCCCGTGTCGGCACAGAGGCCGATACATATGGCTACTACGAGGAGGAGCTGACGGGCCGTGACAATGAATACTCGGGCGGCAGCTACAACATGAGCCTGGCCGCGACGCCTGGCCGTGACGTGCGGGATTCACACGACGACGACCTTGAACGCGGGCGCCAGTCATCGAGAAGCCCTGCTCGTGCTACGCGCGACACAAACCCGTTTGACGATGATAATGCCGAGAGCTTGCGCGGCGTGAGCCCAAGGCCGATGGACAATCCCCAACCAGGACGGGGCAGATAGGCTGCCGGAGGGGACTTTTTGGGGGAGGGGGGGGGGGGATATAAAGTAG